>JAWWMP010000132.1:121173-143763 GCA_035047865.1 Dendrocincla tyrannina | reverse complement strand
CGGGGGGGGGGGGGGGGGGGGGGTGTGCACAAACGCCTTCAGATTTGGGGGGGAGAGGGGAGTTAAACACAAACTACAAGAACAGCAACAAAAAATGACCTACCAGGCATCGTGCCTCCCACAGGCCGGGGAGGTGGATCAGACACATCGCCTGGTTCAAAAAGGGTCTTGAGGCTCTTCGCTGCACAAGAGGAGATGGGGAAGTCGGAGTCATCCTGCTGGAGAGCTTTCCTTTCATCCGATCCCGTCCCAGTTTCCTGCTATCTCTGGATGGTTTCCTGGAGCCACAGCACGCTGACCTGACATGTCTCTGTCAGTGCCTTCTCTGTGCCGATCCCAACACCGAGCGAAGCACCCGTGTGATGCAAGTTGGAAATTTCGTGAAAGTCTGTGAGCCAACAGTGATTTATGTCAGCCAGAGATCTGGCTCATGAAGTTCTTAATGCCTTAGAGCAGCAAGGCCAAAGGGCAAGCAAGCAGTGTTTTACAGTCCCTGTGGATGCACAAAACACAGAACATTAAGGACAGAGCAGCCTGTGCTTTGCCAAAGACCCAACCAAAAGAAAGGCCATGCAGTGCTGCCTCTCCCTGTCCTCAGAGGCGTGGAAGACAGCAGAGCAGGCTTGCAGAGCTTCCCAAAAACAGCTGCACTCCAGCTTTCTGAGCTGCATGAGCCCTTGCCAAGTCCGAGGAACGCTCGCCTCGCCTGGGAGTACGTGTCACGTTATCCAGATGTTGGAAATCTTGCGTTAGACACATGTGACCCGCTGTTTGGAACGAGCCACCCCTGCTGTTCACTCTTTTCTTGTTTCCAAGTGTGTGAAGTCCTCTTTTAGGCTGTGGTTTCTGCTGAAGTAGCAGATAAATCATGCCTGTTTTGCTTGAATGCCTGGATGAGAGGGAGATAGGTACAGAGGAGGTACAGGGCAGTGGCTTGTGGCTACTTGCCTGTGTTTGGCTTCATTCACAAAAGGGCCCAGGGGCTCCTTTCGTGGTTCCCAGAATTCGCTAGGTGATGCTTGGCTCTCTACCAGCCTCCTCCAGCATCCCAGCACCACGTTAACCTTGGCCCGGGGTGCCCAGCCCCAGCGGGACAGGCGTGTCTCGCTGTGTGCGCACACAAACCCTCAGGAAAGCAGCCTCCTGGAGCTGGAGCTGACACCCTCCTGATATCCAAGGAGCTGGATGGGGCATCAGCAGCTTGCCAGTGCTGAACCAAAGGTCATGTTGCAGCAGCAGGAGGGAAATGCTCATGCTCTTGGCTCCATGGAGGGAACCAGGCTGGTTGCAGACCTCTGCCACTGAGTCTGCTGCTGCCTCTTGGTGTTGGCTCCACATCTGGAGAAGCAACAAGCTTGCCCTCGCTCCTTGACCTGTTGGTCTGTAGTGGAGCTCGCAGGACCTCCTTTACACTGGTTTCTTGTACTGTAGTATTCCCTGGTGGCTGGGACAGCAGGGAAAACAGAGGAGCCAGGGGCTAACTGCCCTAGGTCATTTAAAACAGAACTTTTAAATAAATACATCTTTAAAGTAACCCAGCACTAGAAGCAGAAGTTTTCACATGGAAGGTCGATGTGCAGATGAACACAAGTTCACTGCCAAGATTTACTGCAGAGGAAATAGTAAACAGAACAGCTTACAGCACCTTTGGGGTTATAGAGTTACCTTCTTTGTCTCCAGCATTTGGAGATGATTTCCCCATGTTTTCCCTTAACATCCACCCACTGCTACCTTTTTTAGGCCCAAGCCAGTCAGAAAGACCTCAGGCAAGCGGCATGAGTGCCAGCCCGAACCTGGTGTATTTCAGGAGTGAGCAGTTGGAGCAAAAAGTTGCCCTCAATGTAACCTGGCTCTGAGCCTGGCCCAGCCTTGGGTCCTGGGAATGCTGTAGCAGAAAGGTGGTGTTTGAGGGGGAGGAATCCTTCATTACTGTGGTGAGGTGACCTCAGGACCAGAGTCGAACAGCAGCTCGGTGGCCACACAGCCTGTCCTTTCCCCAGACTACAGAGGGTTGGGAGGGCTTTGTTGCTCGATAAATCCAGTTCTGGTCCAGGATACCTCTGCCCAACAGCTGTAAGCCAGCCTGCTTTCTGCAGTGATTGCCAAAATTTTGTCTGGGGAAAAATGAAACTCAGGTGTGTCTGTGTGTGGCTACAGTGCTGATTAATTAAATCTCCTTTCTGACTAAGGTCCGGGATTGCCGTTCTGCCAAGCGATTCAGAAGCAGCGTGAAAGGGGAGAGCTGGAGTCCTGCTCCACAGCACTGGCACCAGCCAGCACTTCGAGACACCCTGAGCTGTGCAAACCCAAGGTCAGGTGATGCTGTTGGGAATTGCTGAGCCATTCCAGCTTAAAACAGAATTTGACTTAGGGCAACTCACAGGAAAATATTTTCCCTCATGGGATATGAGCCTCACATGGAAGTCTCAAGCTTTGTAAAGAGAAAGAGAAACCAGAAGGGCTCCAGCAGTTATACAACATGCAAGAGCTGTTTGGGAGCTGCTCCTGAAGGATTAGGTACAAATCCTTGTTCCCTTTACAGCTGCAGCCTCATGTCTGTGCTCATCCTGTAAAGTAGTGTAGAAATGAATAAATAAAAAGGACAGCATTAAGTAACACAGGAACTCTCGTGTTCCTGTGGTGTTGCATGCATCATGCAGATGGAAAGTATCTTGTCTAGACAAATTTGGGAATTATGCAAGTTCAGAATTCCTGAATAACCCTTCCTTTCCAACATCATGAAACATTTTCAGTACCCACTTAAAATACACATGAAAACACAGCAGGGGAACCCTCAACTCTGAGTAGTAGGAAACCTAAAGACTAGCAGTAGGTTGGATGAGGGAAGGTATAAATATGGGAGTGATGCCCCTTCTGTGGGACACTGGCCCACTGGCTGCCCTGAGGAGCCAGGGCTGATCCCTGGTACTCACTTCTATCTCTGGAGAGGTGGAGCAGGCTCAGTTATACTTTGGTGCAGTTCTCTGCTGGCTGATGCCCTGGACAGGGCACAGAGCTGCTTGTGTCCACTTTTCCAGAGCTGTTTGTTTCCACGGTGCTCAGACGAGCAGAAGGAATGAAAACAAAAAGTGAAATAAGGGCTGCCCTGGTGTAAATCACCACAGAATAAAAATAAATCCCTCCTGGCCCAGGAGAGCAAAAAAAGCAGAACAGAAAACATGGAAGTCCTGCTCTGGCCCAGGAGCTGCTGCTGACTCAGAGCAGCACCCAGGCCTCACTGGGGCTGGGAGTTTAGCACAACTCTAGAGTTGTAGTGAGCCTTTTTGGTCTTGTCAGGAAACAGAGGAGCCCAGAGGAGACAGAGGAATGGAGCAGGCAGGAATTTTCCCTGCGGAGCAGTGCATCCCAGAAAAGGGGCAGCACATTTCTGAGGAGTATATGGGAAAAAAATCATTTAAAAAACCCCAAAAACAAAAGTCATGATTCCACAGCTACCCAGTTTGTGACAGACTTATCATTAAATCCAGAGGAACAGGATCAAACCCTCCTATGGTGCATCCAAACAGAAACATCACTTGTGCTCAGTTTGGGGTCACACTGGGTGAAAAGGGGCTAATGTTTATCGATCAGGCCTGACCCTTTTGCTGCTGCAGAGGAGTGCTGTGAAGGCCATTGTGTCCTCCCAGGAGCAGGAGAGAATGAGGAACGAACAATTGGAGGAATGAATGATAAAACAACTGCTTGTACTACTGTTAGGGGCAATTAGGTCAATATTTATGCAGGACCAGCGGGCTGCAGCAGGACAGTGTGCCCGAGCCACTGTTGGATCAGCAGCCCAAAAAGCAGATGTGCCAATTTCCTGTCCTTGATGATGATGGGCCCTAATTACGCCAGAGCTGTAGCAATGTCCTTTCTTGTGTATGACCCCTAATTTGGTTTCATGAAGTTGTCTGTGCCAGGTTCTTCCGGCGTGCGAGGCTGGGTGAGGGAGAGTCACGGAGAGCCGTGTGCCCCGCAGCAGCAGCATGGCCAAACACCTGGCCCATGCTTTGATCCAGCAGAATTCAACTGTGGGCCAACCAAAAGTCCCTGGGATTTGGGTCTGTTCCCTGGCTTGCTTTACCTCTTGCAGGTTATCATGCCTGCTGATGAGGGGGTGTGGCCTGAAGGGAACACTCCAAGAGGGATGTGGATGCTCAGTAGAGACCAGCAGTTAGAGAAGTTGTTTGTTTATTGGGAGAGAAATTTTGGATTTGGGGTGAAAGCACACTGCCCTGTGTTTTTTCACCAGGAAGATTTCTTTCCTGGCATTGCTCCTGGTGCTTCTTTCAGCAACTTGTCACAGTTCCTTTCCATGGTTTTTGCCACTTTATTTGTCATTTTCTTCCCTTGTTTTCTTCTTTTTTCCTACCCTTGATTTGAGGGGGTTTCCCAATTTCGAAGTTTGTCAATTCAGCATTTGTTTTAATCCTTTGTCTTTTTGTGCAGGTTCTGCTTTCCTTCGGTGGGGATCACTGCTCTAGAGTGCTTTTGGGCCTACCTGCAGCTACCAACAACTGTTTGTTGTCCCCTGATTGTGGGTCTCTGATTATAAGGGAAGCTCCTCTCTTTTTTCCTGGGAATCACCTGGGCAGCATGCTGGTGATGGGAGGGGGTTGTGCTTGGGAGTTCAGCACAGAGTGGAGGTTTACAAAGCAGGGAGATGTAGAAATACTGCTCACAGGACACAAGGGATGTGCAATGGGAGCTTGGTAGCCGGCTGATACCTGGTTCTCCCTATGCCCGGGGGAGCAGGTGCTGTCAGGAGGAAGTTGTGATACTGGCACAGGTGGACTGGTATCTGGCCTGGGGGATTTCTGTTGAGGAAAGAGCTGAAGGAAGGTTTGGGGCTGTGTAGCACCAGGAGGGGCAGTTGAGGAGATGGCAGACCTTTCGTGGAGCTTCTGTCATGACCTGCCTGCAGGTAAGAGCCAGGACACAGGAGAGGGGGACTGGCTGGAAGTGGTGCTGCCATGAGAGGAAATGGAGGCTCCAGCGTGGGGTTGGGTAGCAGCTTGTGGCACCTGGAAATTGAGGAAGGGTTCTATCGCTGCTTTTTGGTAGCAGGTGAGCAAAGGAGCACTGTGGAGCAAGGCTCTGGGTTGACAGGCATGCAGGGCAGGATGGTGGGGGCAGGAGAGCCCTCAGGAGGGGTCAGACAGCTCACAGGTTATTGTGGCACGGCCAGCATGGGGGGAGCAGAACCTCCAAGTGTCCCTGCTGGTCTGGGATGCCATGTGAGCGCTTAGAGGGATGGATATGGGATCTCTGGGCGAGGGATTGCCCTCTGTGGGTGCAGAGCTCCTCAGGGACAGGGAGACGGGCTGGCTGCATGCCTGAGGCTGAGAGGGGGGGCAGCAGGATGTAGGGGAACTTTGTCACCACAAAGTCAGAGCTGAGTGCTGGGTAGGGCAGCCCAGTTGGCTCTTATGAGAGATTTTAAGACCTGACGAGTCAGAGCCCTAAACTTTGGTCTGGACTTGGTGTTGACCATGTTTTGAGCAGGAGGTAGGACCATCAGAGGTACTTTCCAATCTAATGGGAGTGTTTTCCTTCTTGCCTGCAGATCTTGCACTCGGCTGCAGTCCTCTGTTCCACTGCTTTGTGTAAGGTCAGATTACTGAAGACTTGTACACCTCCAGCCAGACCTTCCGGGGATGTGCTCTGTGAAACACTGCAATTTGAAGGTAGGTTGGGATTTTATTGCAGTCAGCTCCTGGTTGTGCTGCTGTCAGACTGCAGGGCAGGAAGGGTGCGTGTGGGAGTGTTTGCTGGCTGAGTCAGGACCATGCCTTGTTATTTACCAGCTGAGCCACGCCGGTTACGTGGTTTGTGTCAGCCTTACTTGCCCTGTTCGTGTGAGCTGCTCCCCCAGCTGCCTGGATGACAAGTGCTTCTGTACATCAGTGTGACTGTGCTGGCCCTCAGACAAGAGCGAGGTAGCTGGGATGTATCTTATCTGACTGGTGTTTACATCTGTGTGACTCTGAATTACCTTTTCCTCAGTTTCTCCCCACTTAAGTTTAACTTGTACTATGGTGACCTGTACTCATGTCCTATTGTTTGCCATCCAAATTATTATGCTCTTCTCTTCCTGTGTCTGGGCAGGTAGGATAGCTGGAGGTGGAGCCGTGTTGTCTGGATTGCAGGCTGCATTTCCAGCAGTGGTTGTTGGCAGAGCAGAGAATGCAATAATCTATAAAGATAGAAAGGGTCATGTCCCTTCACCCAGGGATGAACAGCTGAAGCGGCTTGGTAAGGGCTTCATGTTTTCATGGATCTGCTTGTGAGAGTGGAGAAGGTGACATAATTGGCCCTGCTTTGCGGCAGCATGTATGGTTGACATACAGTAATAGTCACAGAAAAAGAGCTGGGGTGCTAAACAGTCCTCATGGGGCAGTATTTTTGTGTTCATGTTGAATTTTTGTGGTCTCTTGGCTGTAAAAAACCTTTATAAAGGAAATGTTTTGTTCACCAAAGCTAAACCGGAAGTTAAATAGCTCGCGGTACCATAGCACAAGTCACCTGTAGAAAAGCACATAGAACAGGGAGGGACTTCAGTCCCTGCTGAGTGTGTGTGAATAAGATGTGTTTAATTCCCTGGCAAACTCATTTCCTGAGTCGGAGACAGTGATGAGTCAGTGTGCGCTCACTTGGGCAACTCACCTGGTGACACAGATAAGTGATGGTGCACAAGATCCTCAGCAGCTCCCTGCCAGTCCTGTGCTGTCCCACCTGCACAGCTACTTGGAGTTGGAAATGTGGCAACTGCTCATCAACACTGCCTGTCCTTATCTGCAGGAAGCAAGGAATAACCCCCATAAATCCTGTCCTATAAATGACACTGTACTGATAGCTCATGAGCCGCTTCACAGACCCTGGATGAGTGGCAGGGAAAGGTGCAGCTGAGTCAC
Source organism: Dendrocincla tyrannina (assembly GCA_035047865.1). Lineage (NCBI taxonomy): Eukaryota > Metazoa > Chordata > Aves > Passeriformes > Dendrocolaptidae > Dendrocincla > Dendrocincla tyrannina. The sequence goes on along the minus strand of JAWWMP010000132.1, from coordinate 136,849 downwards.
CAGCAGGGAGCCAGCACCTTGCTGCCTGCCCCAGAGGAAGCTGTACACACAAACATCAGCCTCCACCATCCATGTCTTGAGCCACAGAAATGATGCCTGAAAGTACAGTCTTACACACTGTGCAGACTTTTCCAGATGGGCAGTGACATTAGTGCGTGGTGTGACACTGAATGTGCATGTTAGAAACATGTTTCAGTGAGAGCACTGACTGCGGCTGCTGTTACCTCAGCAATGAACAGGAACGTGGATCTGAGAGATCCAAGTCACCTAGAGATTGCCAGCCAGGGTGGGCATCTGTTAACAAGGATCTGTGACCACAACTGTGGCACTGATTCCTCACAGCCAAAGCAGCAAACCTTGCTGGTTAATATTCACTTTTCCAGTTTCACTGAGTGTGATCATCAGGGGGCAAAAATACGTATGAGAAGGTGTGGAGCATAATGCTGCATTCTGAAATGCATGGGAAAACTGAGTCTCTGTACAAGTGTCTGGATAAATCACCCAAACTGGCCCTCACTTGTAACTGGAAAACAACATAAAAATAAAGGGAAGTTTTTCTAGGGCCTTGACTTGGGTTTTTCCCCTGTCCTGCTTTACTGAAATATTTGACATTTCTGCTGTTGTGTGGTGAGAGACAGTCCCCATCTTCGGGTGGAGATTTTTTGGGTGTGAGGTAGGAGGGCTCAAATCCCTGTCTCTCATTTGTAAAGTTCTTAGGCCTCCTCAAATAAGATGGGTAACTAAAAACACCAAACAGAATACTGAAAAAAAACAAACATAAAAAGAAACCCCAACCCAAACAAAACAGACAAAAAAACAAACAAAAAAACCAACCAAAACACTAAAGAAAAAACCAAACAAACAAAAAAAACCCCAACAAAAACTTAAACCAGTTTCTCAGCTGAGGGAATTTTCATTCAGCATCTTGTAGGAAGTGTTTCACATCTTACAGAGTGAAAGTTACTGAATGTAGCTCATCAAGGCAGAATGCTGCAATATAATTTAGAAGCTCATTAGAGATCATAATCACAGTGACAGATGTTGGTGGGAAGTAGGAGCCATCACAAAGAAAAATAGGGAGCTGCTTGTCATAAGGGTGTTAGTTACATCATTTGGGGACGTTTTCTGAGGTATCTAAGGGGTTTGATTATCACTTGAAGGTTTCTTAGTGCGTAAATCCCTTGGAAAACAGCAGGAAAGCACTCAAATATTGAAAGGACTTTTCAAGGCTTTGCTTTGGAAAGCCATGTATTGAAATTGTGTCCAGTAACCCATATTGGAGAGGTGCATGTGTTTCTCTTAGGTGAGCTATCCATGCCACAGCAGCTCTGTGGGATGCAGAGGGATGGCACCTGTGCTGCAAAGTGGGAGGACCTGTGCTTGGGTAGGGAGGCATTAGAGCAGCTGGATTGTACGTGTGGCTGGAGCATGGGCTGGCAGCACATGCTCTGGATAGCAGGGCTCTAAACAGCTGCCCAAAGGTGTTACTTGGCCCATTACCAGGGTAAGTGTGAAATCATCAGCAGACTTGGAGATGCATGCCCTTCCTTTGTGCTACCCACTTCCTCTTGGTTGCATCGTCAAGATTGAGACAGATTTTGCAGGAAATCCAACTGATCATGCACACAAGGAGTGACTCAGAAGGGAATGGCAGAATGTGAGGCATGTGCAGCTCCTTGGGGATGGAGTGTCAGAGATCCTGGATGGCAGGGCCAGAGTGGGGTGTGAGCCCCCACCACCACTGCTCCTGGACGCTCTGTGTGCCATGCAATTTGGGAGCGCAGAGAGGGGAAAAGGGCCTGGGACTGGTGGCTGGCCTTGGGAAGTGGAGCTGCAGGGCCTCAGGAGTGGAAGCAGGTTAACAAAATCATCATTAGACTATGCTGGCATGTGGGCTTGCTGGGGTGTGAAGTCACCTGATGGAAGCATTGCCCAATAGCAGAAATTCCCTAGCAGAAAATGAGTTTTTGTTTCTGCAGTGCTGTTCTTCTGAGGTGTTCCATCTGCTTTACAAACACTATCTGACTGAGAACAGCAATGCTTCTGTGAGAACAGCATTTCTAGTGACAGCTTCCAGCTGTCTAGCAGACAAGAGCACCCAGGTGCCATGGAAAACCAGGGAGGGAATAATAACCATCCCATTTTACCGAGGGAGGGATGCTCTTGCAAGATGGAAAGGGACCACCTAGTTGGACTATTTGGCAGCTGAATGTCCCTATGCAGGTACTGAAGATGTGAGCAGGGAGGGTGATGTAAGGTCATACAAGCAAAAAGAAGATGATAAATCCAAATAGTTTGATTAATTTCTCCTTTGGAACATGGGCTAAGCCATTTTGGGCAGTTACTTCTGATGAGGATCTTTAAACTTCTCTGTTAGGAAAAGCTAGCAGGCCCTCCTGCAGAGGAGAGCCCAGCAGGACCACCCTGGGGCTCAGTGTGGCCCTGCCTAGGTCTGGTGCAGCCATCCCAGCTCTTGTGGCCCTGCCAGGGCAGGAGGGGGTTGCTGTGTGCCACGGGGCACAGAATGCAGTCAGAGCCCGAGCTGGTACTGTGGCACAGATGATCTCCATAAACTGTGATGACATTAATCTAATGTATGCGTTCCCCTACGAATGTGAATAGCAACAAATACAAATCCTATGCAAATCAGACCCTCATGCAGTATGTGCAAATGGCTGAACATCTGAGGACTCAAATATTATATCAGAAATTGTTCTCAGACATGCCTGTTCCAAAATTTGCTGTTACAGGGGCCTTCTGTGTTCCCATAGGAAGCCTCAGGTAAGGGAGAGATGTACAACTCCTCCCCATAGCTAAAAGAAGTTTGTGAGCTGAAGCTGGATTCCCTGGTGGATTCTTCCTTCTTCCCCAAGCCTGCAGCTCCTTTTAGATGCCTGGTTGCCCAGAAGGACTCACCCCAGCCTCCGTGGCCGCCCCTCCCTGGAAAGGTGGACATTAAGGGTTCCTCAGAAAAGGAAGTGGCACCCTCTGCCAACTGACAAAAAACAAGCGCTGACACAGGCTGCAGGAGAGAAATTAATCCCTCCTTCCATAGGAGCACATATTGGGAATCCCTCTCCAAGTCCTTTCCTGGCTCTCCCAGCTGTGCTCACTGCAGCCCAGGTGCCCAAAGGGACAGGGAAGCTCCTTGGGATGCTGTCTCAGGTGAGAAATCTTTGCCTCTCTCCACAGAAAGAAGAGGGAAGGAGAGGGCAGCTGAGAACATTGCCCGAGGCTGCAGGAAGGGAAGGACAGAGTGAATTTACTGCCCCTGTGCCCCCATCCAGCACCACTGGGAATTCAATTTGCAACAGGAAAAGAAAAAGGTAGGAATAAGTGTGAAGTATGCAGGAACATTAAGTGTAAAAACAGGATGTAAAAATAGTCCATGTTTTTGGGGCTTTTTTCTTAAAAGCTGATGGGGAAAGCTTGGGGATCTAGGAGGTTGTCACCCTCCTAGATGGAGCTGGATCTTGTATAACAAGAGGGTAATGGATGCAGAAGTGTTCATTGTAACACCCCAGGAAGAGCAGGGGAAAAATAACTCAGCAGCTTGTGTACAGGCAGCCAGAGGTGATGCTCCAGGTGGAGGGATCAGGGTGCAGAGATGTGGACCCCCAGGAAAATAGGTAGTAGGAGAGGTGTAAGGATGTGTTTTTGTAACTGCTCAGGTTGTACTTCCCTCTTGAAGCCACTGTTGCTGTGTGATCAAAGGAGGGGATTTAGGAGCCTATTGAGGGTGTTGTATCTCTCATGAGCACTGTTCTCCCTTAAAACAGGCCAGTTTTCTCTGCTGATTTAGAGCTCACAGACGTGATGAGCAATGCAGAAATGCAATGGCACTCCTTCCAGCTTTCCCCGTGCCCTCAGCTGCTCCAACAATTCCAGGTGAGGAAGCTTTCTTCTGACTTTTGTGCTGAGAGAAAATAGTCTCTTTTCTCTTGCACAGTGGCAAGTTCTGTGGGATGAGATCACATGTACTCCTAGCCTAAGCCAGCAACTACTCCCCATGTAGCCCCCCCTAATGAAAACCCCCAACCTCTGCCAGCAGGTTAAGAGTTAGGGCCAGCAACCCCTGGTGTGTCAATAAATCTTCATCCTTAGCCCATTAAATCCCCAGCCTGCTCATTCAAGAGGGATTCACAAGTGGTAATACAAGACTGACCCCTGCTCTGCCATAAATGCCAGCACACATGAACCAGCTCAATCAACGGGCTCTTTTTTTGGCTCTCTTCCCTTGGGATAGTTTTTCTCACCCTGTATCTGCAGGATCAGTGCAATGTCCTGTCAGCATGATGCGAGGCACTTGGCTTTGCCTGTCCCCTCCTTTTCAGCCCCTTCAGGTGGTTTTCCCAGTGATGTCTCCAGCTTTTTGACCCTGTTGGACTGTTTTTCCTTCTCCCCATGACTTATCTTTCAAAATACTCTGTGATTGCTGTAGCATTGATTTTTACTGCAGTAAGGGAAAAACATGGCTTTTTTTGATAGCCAGATTGTATGTTTGTTTGTTCTTTTATTTTTGGCTTCTTAGAAGCTTTTTGCCACTTTTCACTTTCTAATTGTCTCTTTTTCTAATCCTGGCATTTACGCTCAAAGCCAACATTTCTTATGGCAACTTTTTATCACCTGCTGGCTAGAACAGAATAGGAAAAAAACACTCTGGCTGAAGGACTTGTGAAAGTAAGAAAACATAAATGCTTATTTTAAGGTTTTCTTCTGTGAAATAGAATAGAGGGGGAAAAAAAGTGTTTAGGGGTGAAAGACCTGGCTGCATGCAGAGCTCTGGCTTAAGCTTTTTAACAGAGTTTTTCTGTAGCTTCAGAGGAGCAAAAGTGGGTTACCCTTCCTGTTGCAGGTGGAAAAACCTATGAAAAAGGAGGTGCCTGAGCACCCAGATGGTTTGCAGCTCAGCATGGTGCAGTGGGGACTGGCAGAAGACAGGATGTAATGAGCACATCTGATGTGCACATGTAGTAAGTCAAGCAGAGGCTGTGCTGGGCATGAGACCCTGGTGAGGGAGGTTGTGCTTGCTGAAATGGGATGCTGCAGTGCAAGACTGGCAAAGAAAGGAGCAGCAGTCCTTGATCTCTTGGGAAAAAGGCATCTGTGTGTCTTGAATAATGCTGTCACATCTGGACATGGATGAATTCTTTCAGGACCTTGTGGGGTGACAGTATTTTGCCATGGGTTTGTGCTGGGTTTAACAGTGTAAATTACAAAAGCAATAGACTGAAAGTGCAAGTGTTTCTCCGAGGCACTGCTATTTGCCCCCTCCTCCTGAGGTTTGCCTGGTGCTCTGGTATCGCTTGGAGCCGTGGGGTGCCGAGCACTGGCCCTGGTGGTGTAGAACAGTCACACTTCCAAGGCGGGAGTGAGCTGCAGAGCGACTCGTGAACATGTTTGATCACTCCCAGCATTTCAGTCTCCATGTACACTGATAAACTGAAAGACAGAGGCAATGGTGGCGACAAGGAATGTTAAATGTTTGTTGTGAATGGTGAGGCTGAATGTTAAACAGCAACATTTTGAAATCCTTCATCACAGCAAGATCCCGGGTGGAGATGACAGGCTCTCTGCGGATGAGAGGAGCACCCGGAGTAGCGCTGCCAGAGGTGGTTAATGGGATTGGGTGTTGATTCCTATTTACATGCTCCTGCCTTCACCAGTGGGGTCTGAAGCCTTTAGTGATGTGCAAGTGCTACGTGAGCTCTGTGCACTGCCCTGTGACTTGGGCCTCAGTGTTGCCGGCCTCTCTGGGGAGAGCCCCCAGCCGTGGACCAAACCCATTGTCCCCGGCCACAGACAGAACCCTGGCTCACCGGGACCGATCTCAGTCCAGGTCAGAGTTTGGCAGCTGCCATCCCTCTTGGACCACGTGTCTGAAATCATCTGTTTCCTTCACAACTATTGTTTCCTAGGGCCTGTTCCTAAAAGCTTTGTCAGCCTGCTTGCTTTGCATTAGCCTGTGAGCGGGGCCAACCCACCCGTGTTCCCCAGGAGGTTATTCCTGGCTGAGCAGGCTTCACTCTGCACAACTGATCTGTTTAAATGCACTTCCCTTCCTTGCTTTCATTCCACTAGTTAGAACGGGCACTCTCAAGCTGCTGAGATAAGGTCTGTCTTTGTTCTGATGCGAGATCCTTTTGTAGGTACACAATCACCCCAAAAGTGTATCCCTTGAAAATAGACCAAATGCCTTTTCTAAATTGCAATTTAAATTGATTTTGATAGAGAGGATGGCAGAATCGTATGCAGAAGAAAAAACAATCTTTTAAAATGAGAAATGAGGCAAATATAGTTTAGTAGTATACTCGTTACAGAATGAACAGCATATTGTATGTGCTGTGTTAGAGGTATGTTATGAATAACAAAAGCACTGGAGCATTTACATATTTGTTTTCAGAAATCCTGGCAGTTGGATTTCACCATTCTGTGCCTCTTTGCCAGAATCACTAAACAGTGGTACATATGGCTTCTGAAGTACCATATGCCGTGGAAAACGTTAGCTGATGCCTATACTGATGCGACACGCTATAGTCTTTATTTAGATTTCTTTGCAGTTTTGAACAAAGAATATTAGATCATGCAAAACATTGTGCAAGCAGTATGGAGTAGTAGATAGGGGAAAACATAATGCATTGCACCCAGAGAAAAGCCAGCTAAGAAAAGGAGAAGAGAGGGTGGTGTTGGGAATTAGAATGTGCACGTGCCAAGAAATGCATGAAAGGATGGGACATGGCTTTGTGCAGCTGAGGCAGGAGGTTTTCCAGTGCTTGAAGCAAAGAGTCAAGAGCCAGAGCTCTGTGGATGTGCAGGTTTTGAATCAACTCCCGGTTCTAAGAGACACTCCCTGTTCCAAAAAGTACTTAGGCTTAAATTTAAGTACATGCTTGAAATCCTTGGAGAGCAAAGGAAACACATGCACGAGTGCTTTGCTACAAAACCCTCCTCACAGGAGCAGCAATAACTCTGCTCTCTCCTACCTCATTGTCTGAAAATAGTGACAATGAACACAATGAGTTGTGTGAGAAACACCTTGAAAACAAAATGAGATAAAGTTTCCGACATAGTGACCACAAAGCCCACCCTGGAATTAAAAAATTAATTCAGGCTTTTGTGTTGACAGCACAAAAGTGCTGCGATTTTTATTTTGTGTATTGAAAGCAGTTTTTTTCCACTTTGTTCTGCCAGCCCTCACCATTACTGCCCTGACATCACTAATGTCAGTGGCAGTGCCAAACCCTCAAGGGAACCTGGTGCCAGGGCTCTCAGAAGCTGCCTAAGGAGAAGGTGACCCTGAGGGGAAGGAGAGTAGGGAAGTGTTTGCCACCAACATGTCTCCCCTTCAGAGCAGCGCCTTGTTCTCCCTTTCCCCCTCTCTTCTGGCTCCTCTGTGTGCAGACCACTGCCCCGTGAACAACTTAATAGGCTTAACTTTAAGCACCAGAGTAGATTCAATGGGATTACTCACATATTTAAGTGAGGGTATAATGTTTTGAGAGGGGGGAGAAGCATCACATCTCTGCCTCTTGATTTGGCTCCCACTCTTAAAGCCACCCAGATCCAGTGTCTGAGGATGGGAGGTTATGGGATTCACACAGTCGCTGCCAGAAGTGTGTTGGGGTGTGTGGTACAGCAAGTATCAAACCATGAAAAGTAGGAAATTGGGGAAATTTCTTATAATTTGCAGACATCAGTTGATTGAGGCCAACCGACTACCCAGAACAGAGACAAACTCAGTGCAGAACCAGCAGGTGTATAAGGTTCAGCCCAGAATGCAGCCGGAGCAGAAAGCCTTCCCGGGGAGGTGGGAGCAGAAGGAAAAGGCTCACAGCTGAGCTGTGCCGCAGATGGCCAGGCAGGGGATGTCGGGGGAGCCACTGCCTGTGGGAAGAGTGTCCCGTCAGCCTTGGGCAGAGCACGTGTGGTGCTGGAGATGGGCACCACCGCAGAACAGCGTGCCAGCCTGGGGGGGGGCACATGGCCAGGGGGCTCTTGGGGGGGCTTCAGGAAGGTACGTGGGGATTTAATAGGATGGGTCATTGCAGAGAGACCGGTGCTGGGGAAAAGCCTGTAATTCCCTGCCTGGCTGAAAGAAGCGGGACAGGCACTGCGAACTGCTAGTGGTCTTTCACGGCATGAACAAAAGTAGTGGAAGATTTAAGATACTGAAGCTGTCACAAGAATTATCTGTGAGGCAAAGGCTGCGTGCATGTGTAGGTAGCACCTCACACATTTTATGAACCACTACTTAAGTGAATGGATGTAAACAGAAATAGAAGTCGGAGTCTTTGGAAGCTGAGGGAAGGCAGGGCTGAGGAGAGCTTTCACTGAGTACTTATTTGAGGTTGCTTCCCAGGTTCACTTGAAACCAAATAGTGGCTCAAATTTAAATCTGATTAGGTGGTTATAAATTTTAAAAAGTAGTAAGAGGGGAGGATTAACATCTTTGCATCCATCTCATCTCAAGGTGTTTTAATTCCTTTGTAGGAACAAGGACCTTCACGGGGCCTCTGAGCGGAGGAAAATCGAGCCTCTCTTCCCAGAGATTGATGTTCACATCAGTGCTAAGCAGGTGTTCCTTTCCTCCACCTCTGGCTACCACATCACTCACAAAAGAGCGCGGTGAGTGCCCCACCTGCCCCGGCTGTGCAGCTGCCCCTCTGGGCTGTGAACCAAGCTGTCAGGACCAGCACTGAGCCCACTACGTCACGAGCAGGGCAGCTGTCCAGGCTGCAGCAGGTAGACCCCCAGAGGGGAAGGACACCTGAGCCAGGCTGACCATCAAGGAGGTCAGTGCAGCTCCTTCCCCTGGCCTGGGTGGTTTTCCCAGCTGCCCTGGCATGAGTCTCCCCATGCTGGTCTGTGTGTCCTTCGCATGGGCACAAGGAGGCTGTTTGCTGCATTAGCCTCACTACCTTTCCTTTCCAAAAAGCATCCACTCCTGTCTGCCCAGCAGTTTGGAAAGGGGTTCATGCTTTCCCCTCCCAAACCTCAGCTCACCAGCCCATCTCCCATGTGCTGCAATTATTAAATGACACTTCACAACTTCATCTCCTCTCCTCCTACATCTGCTTGCTGCTCCCTTGTGCAACTCTGCTCACATCCCAAACATCTAAATGCATTGTTTCCTCTGTTTCTCCTGCCAGCATGGAAAGAAGCCATCCCTGAAGCAGGATTGCCTTTGAGCTGGCAGCAGATGAGTGACTGGCATTGGGCAGCACTGCTGAGGCTCTGGCAGGCCGTTTAGCAGAGAACCTTGGCTAATGAATGTCATCCACACCTAGCAGATGTGCCACTGCCTGCCATGCCAGATTTTTGACATAATACAGGGCTGCTGGACACAACAGTGCTTGGGAAAAACCATAGAATGACTTGTGCCTTCCATGTAGCATTCAGTCCCACTCGTGCTCTGCAAGAGAAACCAAACCTGCAGGAGAGAGGAAAGTGCATCCATGTCTCTCGTTCATCACCCCTGGTTTTATTTGTGCATAAATATTTGTGTTGCTTTCCCTCCCGTGCCAGGGGTTCTTAAATGAAAAGCCCACCATCCTTTTTCTTTTGTCCTCTGTCCTTCCAGCTCCGACTCCTGCTGGTCTCCCCGGCCTCCCGCCGTGCCTGGGGATGGCAGACCGAGCAGGAGTCTCAGTGGCCCCCCGGGAACCGGGATGGCTGCGGGCAGGTGCCTGGCACCTGCATCTCGCCGTCGGCAGCATCCTGGGCTTCGTCTTTCCTCTCCTGCCCTCCATCGGAGGGAAGCAGCATGCGCCGGGCACAGCATGGGGACAGGAGGACACTGGCCCTCCAGGCACCCCAAACCCCTCTGAGCTCCCGGGTGTCCCCGTCACCCCGCCCAGCGGGGGAGCGGGGACGGGGCCGCCTCCTAATCCCGGCGTAATCCTGGCGAGCGGCAGCAGCGCGGGCGGCCGCTAATCCCGGCCCGCCGCCGCTAATCCCGCCCGGTCTCCGCGGGTCCCTGTCCGTGTCCCCGCGGCCTGGAGGCGATGTCCGCGCCCCACGCCGTGCGGTGGGGTCTCCGATCGAACACCCGACTCTCAGGAGACCAGCTAACTCGGTCATTAACCCGCTAATTGCCCGGCGGGCAGGACCGCAGGAAGGGGCGGGGGCCGCGCTCCAGGAGGTGCTGCCTGTCGGGGGCTCCTGCAATCCCCCGGGGCTCTTCCACTTCTTGGTCCAGCACCCTCCCGCCGCCCCCTCCCCGCGTCCCTTCTGCGGTGACACCCGTGGTGTTTCTTTTCTGTACGCCCGGGCGCGGCGCGGACGGGGGTGCGGTGAGTGCCCCGCGCTGGAGGAGGGGTCGCCCCAAACGCCCTCCGAGGGGCAGCCCGGGGAGCGGGGAGGCTGCGAGAGGCATCCTTCGTGACGGCGAGCTCTGGGAGAGCGCCGGGGGGTCTTTCCCTGCCGGACGGCTAGAAAACAAGTTCGGCGCGGCGTGTCCGGGCCGGGATGCGGCCGGAGGTCGCGGGGGGTCGGTCCCGGGGATATCGTACCCCAACCAGGAATGCTCCGGCTCGCTGGCTGCGTGAGCTCGGGCGCCCGTGCATCGTGTAACGCAGGTCGCTTTGCCGCTCTCCCCGTTTTTTTCCTCGGCCTCTTTATCTTTCAATTGCAAAGCAATTAAAGGTCTGTACGAAGCTGCGAGCATCCCTCCCTGCGGGGCCCTCTGATGCCCGCTGTATTGCCCTTTAGATGCCTCTTCCTTTTTTTGTTTTACAATTGTTGTATCAATATAATGCTTCCTTTCTTCCTCTGTCTCTATAGATACAGATATACAAGGCAAACCAAAGGTTTCGGCTGCTATTCAGTGCCTCCTCATTTGTCCCGGAGCCGTAACAGTGGTGCCCTTTCTCTTCTGGCTGCTTTTCCCTGCTTCTGGAGCAGCAGTTATGGGAGAAGCAGATGGCTACTGATTGGGTGAGCTTTGTGGCTTTAATACTGAATACTTTATGGAAAAGGAGTTTATCATGCTTGGTTGGTCAGAGGAACAACGGGATGAGATTTATGGCTAGAGAAAATAAATCTTTTTAAGTTTCAGGCTCCTTCACACACCCCACATCAAGTTGCTGTAGCAGAGCCGGATCTGAAATCCTCAGCATCTTTTTTTTTTTTTCCCTCCCCCCGGCCCTGTCTGTCTGTCCTTTCATTGCTTTCTCCACCCCCTCTGCACCAGGGTTTAGCAAACCTTTGCAAACTTTAGGGACTGTCAGTCACTGGAGCATCCAAGGCCTTTACAGCCCCCAGGCAGTGCTGGGAAACACCATCCCCAGAGGGGAACATCCACCTGATGGTTGGATCAGTCTGGGAAGCCGGCTCCTGCCAAGGCTTGTCCGTGTTGAACTCAGACAGTGGCCACCCAGGGTCCGGTGGGAAGTTGTGAGTGACATCCTCACAGACCCGACAGCACGGAGGCCGTGTGGCCACCAGAGAGACATCCAGGCCACTGCCCTTTGCCGAGCTCAGGTCTCCTGAAGGAGAGGGAGCCCAGCACTACCTGACCCCACTGCACCCCATGCTGGGCAGTTCTGCATGGGAGACTGTGGGACTGTCCCCTGGGATCAGCCCTCCTCACTGTCTCCAAACTGCAGCGTGTCCCATCAGCTCGAGGTTTCTGCCTGGCCTCCTGCCAAGGCATGACCAAGGACCATGCAGTGGGGTGGGCTCTGCCCCAGCATGGAATGCTGGTGATGGCACACGGGGACATAAAGGCCCGAGGGTATACAGGAGGCAGAAGCAGATTTCAGTCCTGCAGGGGTTCCCCCCTTCCCTTTCCCTCCCTTTCTTGTCCCTTGTAACCTATCACATCCTCTGTCATGCTGTTAAACATTTGAAGGAAGGTGAAGCTAGGTGAAAGCTTTCCAGGTTTTAAACCTTGGTGCTGCTGTCAGGCCAAGTTAGGAGGAGAAGCAGAAAGCCATTGCTGAGAAAATAATTTTGAGATAGAGTCAGCAGTGTTATAGGGCTATAAATGCACTCTTTTACCAGCCACCTGTATTATATTCAGTAGTCTGCGTTTTGGTGAATTATAAAAAAATTTCTGTGACCCCTTGGTGAATATACAGATTAATATTTCTCACTGGACTCTTCACTTGCTCTGAAGGAAGTATAGGAGTAGTTAGAGCATCATCAGAGCTGAAGAAACATGGTGTCTCTGAATCGTGAGAAAGCAGGGTCTCCCTGGGGTTTCTGGGGAGCAGGAGCATTTTCTTCTTGGGGTGAGCCATCGCTGAAGCTGGTGTCTGGCCCTTTTTAGGGATTTGTGGTTTTGTGGCGTGGTGGTGACTTTATTTGGGAGTCCCGGGCACTGCATCAGTGAGGTGCGGCTGAAGGGTCAAAGGGAATAGGAAAGGACAGGGACCACAGGCGTGTTTGGGAGCTGAGCTGGAAACAGGACAGGACATCGCTGGCATGCCTCAGCCCTGGTGAGGGCTTGTTGTAAGGGCATATCCAGCTGGTTGTGGGGCTGAGGATTCCCAGCAGGATCCCTGTGTTGCTTGGCAGGATTACTGGTGGGAGAAGCACTGCTGCTCTGTATGCCGTGTACTGGTGTGCAGCGTGGTGGTGATGCCACTGGCACCCCAGCATAGGGCTTCCCCAGGAAAGGCGCCATCCATGAGCCTGGTGACATGCAGAAAGAATGGTTTGTCGTTCAGCTGCGGCCCTGATTTATTTCCACTACAGAGGCCTGTCAGTCTCCGGGGAAGGGAACTGTTCTGTCTGCATTTCTCTGGGCTCCAGGAAAGCTTGTGGCTCTGTGTTTGGTTTTGAGCGGCTTTTCCATTCCACCTGGTGTGCTCCCCCTGGGACCACAGCTGGCCCTGCCTCTGGGAGCAGCAGGCAGAGAGGGCAACAAGGCAGCTTTGGGCACCGCTTCATGCCCCCTCCCCGTGGTCCCCTGCCGCTGTGGGAACAAGTGTGACTGGGCTTGTGCACTTCTGGGAGCTTGTGTATTCTCTGAGTGATTTTATTTTACGGGTGACTTTACATCAGTCACCTGGAGCTGACTCTCAGCTGTGTATGTGTCTCCTCACAGGAGTAACCACACATCTGTAGGCCTGGTGCATGTCACAACTCAGGAAGCATTTCCCAAGGGATGCAGTAGTGTTTCTGACCACAGGTTGAGCAGCCTCCTTGGCCCCTTTCCCCTCGCTTTCCAGGGAGAAGTCCAGGAAGGAAAGAGAAGACTGACACCCCTGAGGAGCAGGTGTTCTGTCCCTTGCAGCCATCCCCATGGTAATTCACAGTGGACAGAAGAGGGTTGTCATAATGGTCAGTGATAATGGTGTCCAAGGATCCCCACTCCACCCGCCACTCTGCCCCTGGAGCCACCTGAGCCCTCTGCAGGGTCCTAGCCGGGGAGCAGCAGATCTGGGCTGCCCCGCTGGGGCTGGATGCCGTGTGTCCGTGGGAATTAGGTTCTCCTGCCTGACTCTTTCTGAGCCCAGGTCCCAGTCCTGCCCGGCTGCTCCCGGGGCCTCCCCTTGCCCAGGAACCGGTTGTGCCGTGCCGGTGCCGTAGCCAGGGGCTCGGTGGGGCCGGGGCTGCGTTTTTGAGGGGCTGAGAGTGGCAGGGAGCGGCGGGAGGCTGATGGCTACCGGGGTCTGTGGGAAGGTGGCCGGAGCTCCTCAGCCCGGGGCGCCCTTAGCTCTCCGTGGGAGGTTTTCTGGAAGAATAAGTGGATAGAAAACGCACGGATGTACCGAGAGAGGAGCGTGCGGCAGCCGGGCGGCGGCGGGCAGCGATCGCACGGCCGCGCAGGGTGACACCGCACCCGCTGGCAGCGCGGCTGCGGCTGGGTCGGGCCCGGCGCACCCGGGCCGTGCCCCCCAAAAATCCCGGCGCGGCTTTTTGGTGAGGCCGAGGGAGCGCCGCCGGCAGCGGGTTCTGTAGGGCGCCGGGCTTTGCGGGGTTTGTGGTGCGCGCTCGAGGCCGGAGTACCCCGCAGCAGGAACTCCAAAGGAAAGAGCCCCCGTCCATTCCAGTGCTGTTCTGCGGGGCGAGGGGCGCCGCTCCTTGGGATCCAGTTTTAGGATGGCATCCGAGGCTAGATAAACGCTCAGAAATGCCGCCGCCGTCCTTTCGAGTCCCGGGGAATTTCAGTAGCTGAGATTATGCCGAAGCGATTTTGAGATCGTTTATGTGCTGTGGTATCCCTTAAAATTCTCGCGAATAAAAATAACGTGTAGGTTTTCTTTCCCCTCCACTAATGACAGTCATTCGGACAATTTATATCTCTCAGCCAGAGCTGCAGCCTTAAAAAAAAAAAAAAAAAAAAGAAAAGAAAAGAAAAAAGAAAAGGAAAAAACAAAAACAAACAAAAAAACTAAACAAAAAAAACCAAACAAACAAAAAAAAAAACAAAACCAGGAATGGGAAAACCCCCCCACATTTGAAGCAGGAATTGACATTCAAATTTTTAGACTCCCATATTTTTAATGTTATGACAATCTCTGTTTTAGGAGACGCTGCGTTTTGTCGAATTAATAAGATAAATGTTGAAAGCATATTATATGCAGCCTTTAATCCTAATGCAAGGAAAATCGTAATTATGGGGAGGATAAGTGAATTTGAAAGCCAAACATCAGCCCACTCTCTGATTGCAAACCCCGTTCTGTTTGCCCCCGGAAAACGCTTTGTCTCTCCTTTTGTTCAGTTTAAAGAAGGGCTTTAAATTCTATTTTATTTTTGTTTAATCTGTTTTGTGCCTGGCGAAAAGGGAGGGACCGGTAAACACTTTCCGTGCGGGGAGCCCCTTATTTCGGCACAGGGAATCTGCAGATGCTTCTGTTCCCCGAATCTGCGCGCGTGTCGGTGAATGCTGGAGCCACGCGTGTGCGGGGGTGCGAGCCCGCGGCCGCCCCCACGTCCCGGAACGGCGAAGAATGGGCAGGGGGCTCCGGCGGGGAGCGGGAGGCTTCCCGGTGCCGCTACCCCGCTCGCCGGGCCTCGCCGGGCGCCGGCAGCGCGGAACAGCCGCTCCGCCGACCGAGGCACGGGCATCCTCGCCCGCTTCCGTCCCGCCGAGGAGGGTTTTTACTGCGTGTCCGAGATGCCCCTACCCGGCAGGTGCGGGGGCAGCGCGGGCGGGCGCCGCCGGGATCCCCGCGCCGGGCGGAGCGGCCGTCGGGCCCCCCCGCTCCCCGCCCCAAACCCCCGCCGGGCCGGAGCGGAGCGACGGCCCCAAACCCGCCCGCTGCCCCGGGAGAGAGTCCGGGGGGGCGCGCCCCGTGTTCCCCATCACCTTCCCCGCAGGTGCCCAGTAGCGCCGGGGCCAGGTGAGGGGCGGGCGGGCGGCGAGCGGGCAGCCCCGAAGGGGTTAACGGGAGGGACGTGGGCTGTCACGCGTCATTGGGCAGATTATGTGCAGCAAACAAAAAGTGTGTGTCTGCGTGCCAGCCCCTCACTGCACCGGGTCCGTCTGCACCGCGCGCCTCCCGCTCTGCCGCCCGCCCGGCCCGGCCCGGCATGGAGCGGCGCTGAGAGCCCGGGGCAGCCAGCCTGTAGCCTCCTTTGTGCCACTGTCGGGGCTAGGATTAACCCCACCGTCCCTGGTGAGTACTGGCGGAGGGGCCCCGCCGGCCCCCGCGCCTCGCCGCCCAGGAGCGGGAACAATGCCGGGGATGGCTGTGCCGCCGGCGGCCCTGCACGGGGTGAGGGG
>JAWWMP010000132.1:48980-102651 GCA_035047865.1 Dendrocincla tyrannina | reverse complement strand
ATGGGGATTTGGGCTGGAGAGCTGTTGTTGGGAACAAAGGATGGAGTAAATGTGCTCCATGGATGTGTAAAGAAGGACCAAGTAGCAGGGAAGGGGACTGTTTCTGAACTGTATTAATATTCACCCCAAATTCAGCATGGAGCAGTGATGGGTGTGATTGGGTTTGGTCTGCGCCTGTCAGGATCAGCCCTAAACAACCCCACCAGACCCCTCAACCTTCAGTGGACATGTTCAGCACCTGACCAGAAAGCCAAGTCAGTCATTTTTTACATAGAAGAAATTGCTGGTAATTGCTTATGATCTGTGGGGAATTTCCTTTGGAATGATCAGAGAGTGTATCCTGGCAGAGCTTTTTTTTAGGCTCTTTTTTTCCTTGTTTGTGATTTTCTCTCTGGCTTAAATGAGTTTTATCTGCTTATGTTAAGGAAGCAGCATGTGTTAGCCTTGAAATTGGGGGTGGTTTTGTTTGTTTAGGAGTTTGTTTTTTTTCTTTTCTCCCCAGTTGAATCACGCATGCCATGAAAAGTCCATGTTGTCCTACGCAACTGCTTTGGTTACAGATCCGAGAGAGAGAAGGAAAATGACTTTTCATTCTCTGGAACTTTTCCAAGTAGAAGTGGGATGTTGTCTTGCCCCTCGCCAAAGCACTGCAGGCACGTGGGAGTAGCTCAGTGCTGGCCCAGTTTTCTGGGAAATAACTCCATTGAAGAGGTTTAAGTATTAATAACAACTCTGTTGTCTCTTGATGGCAAAGATTGGGTCCTACAGTCCCAGAGTGATGAGGGAAAACAGGAACTTCACTTCTGTATGGCAAACCTTCTGTTATGCCTTGTGCAGTCTTTTATTTCCATTCCATGAGTTACTGTCCCCTGTCTCTCTAACAAAACATGTTAAAAAGTTAGATTTAGGATTAGAATTTGGGTCTGTTCCCTACAAACTTTTGCAAAGCCGGAGTGAGTGGAGTGATGACTGCTCTCACTAAAGAAGATTCGCTAATGTTTTGCAGGGTTGGGACATGGACTCATGCAGGAAACTACAGAGACAGGAGGGACAGGAGTGATTTGTGGAGGAAGAAAATTCCAGGTGGTAAGTGCTGAGAAATTTGTTCTTCCCTTGTCCTGTGCACTCTAATCAATAATGGGGCAACTGCAGAAGTTTTCTGGGGACCTTGGAAAATGACCTGTAGTCTGCTGAAAAGTGGGAAAATCCCACTGGCAAAATGCAGCCTCTGAGCGAGGGACAGAAAAGCAGGACCTGGCTCTGCTGGTGTGGAAGAAAGAAGGGGGAGAGCAACGTACAGATCATCCTGTGTCTCGGGACTAGGAAAAGCCATGGACTAAAGAACTAAAGCACTGTTGCCCAGAGAGCCCCCACACAGCACTGATCATCATTCTGCCTTCCCTGTCCCTTTCCCACAGAAGCTGAAGCGTCGGGTCCTGTGGGACTTGAGCTGCCAAGGACAAACTGGGAGGCTGTTTGCAAAGGAAGGTGGTGGAACTGAGTCTTCACATGGTTTACTTACCTTCTCATCCATCAGAATTTCCATGGTCTTTGGTAGGAAACACTCCACAAGGGTTTACTTCCAAGTAAGCCCTGAATATCTGAGGAGGTTTCAGCTGGGAGAAAGGAGCTGTGGAAGAAAAGCACTCTAAAAGTAGCCAATTGGGATCCTAAGGTTTTCCAGCAAAGAGAAACAAGGACAGAGATGAGGTAACAGGCTTTCATTTAATAATGATTTGATGGCTGTAAGAATGATTTTTGTATGTTTTACAGTCCCTTTTTTATTCTTCAAATGACTTTAAAGTTATTGCTTTAAAAATCAACTAAATTTGAGAGGAAATGGTGCAAAATAAATGCAGGGAGAGACTGTGGAATCATCCTGGAATCCCAGAGTGGATTGGGTTGGAAGAGACCTTAGGGAGCATCTCATTCCACTGCCTGCCATGGGCAGGCACACCTGCCACTAGGCCAGGTTGCTCCCAACCTGTCCAGCCTGGCCTTGGACACTTCCAGGGATGGGGCGGCCAAAGCCTCTCTGGGCTGCTGCTCATCTGCCCCTGACAGGGGGGGCATGTGCAACTGATGGAGGTGTTTAGGGAACGCTGATTGTATTAGCTTTGGCAATCCCGTCCTTAAAAAGATAAAATAACAAGACTCTGGAAATGCCCTGCTCTTGTGAGCTTGTGGTGCTCAGGATGAAATCTCGGATTTATAGTGTTAAAGCTGTGGGTGAGCAGCGCCAGCGGCGGTGCCGGACGGGGCTGGCCCGGGGGTCGCCCCGTGTGTCCCCAGTGCCGTCCTTGGGTGCTGCGGCCGCCCCCGCCCCCTCGGGCACAGCCGAGGCTCCCTGGGACGGACCCGGCATCGCCCCGTTTGGAGTGGGAATTGTGTGTCCACCCTTTTGTTCCAATCGGGCGGCTGGAGCGGGGGATTTTTGGGGTTTCTTTCTGTTTTCGACCGCTGTGGTGCTGGGCCAATAAAGCTGGAAACGAAACAAAAACCGGAGGGGCTTCTCCAATTGCTTGGTGCGTATTTGCCGCCTTGCAGAGGGGCGGGCACAGGGAGGGGATGCGGGGGGGGGGTCCGGCGGGGCGTGCCGGTTGCTGGGGCGGGGCTTTGGGGCGGGCGCAGTCCCGGAACACCCGCACGGGGGGCGGCCCCAAACCCGCCCCAAGCCGCGGAGCCGAGGGGCCACCTGCGCGCGCGCCCTTCCCGCGCTTCCCGCCGTTCCCGCGCTTCCCGCCGTTCCCGCGCTTCCCGCCGTTCCCGCCATTCCCGCGCGGCCGGCGGCGCCCTGAGGTGTGTGAGGGAGGGGATGAGGGAGGGACGGAGCGAGGGAGGGAGGGAGAAGGAGGGCTCCGGGGGGCTGCGGGGGCTCGGTGCCCGCTCCGTGCGGGGGCTCCTGGGTTAGTGCCCCCTCCCCGGGGCAGGAGCCGCGCCGGGACCCCCCGGCCCCTGAGGGAGCTCCGGGAGCACACGGACCCCCCCGGGCAGCGCTGCGGCCCCTCAGCACCGAGGAGCGGCCGGGCCGGGTGTTGGAGCAGAGACAGAGGGGCCGAGAAGGCACCAACACCTGCCCGGAGCCGTGAGGTGAGCTGAGGAGAGCGGGTGGCTCGGGCGGGCAAGGTGTGGTTCGACAAGGTGCGTCACAGCAGCACTCAAAGGGCCCCATAAGTGCTGGGATTTGGGTCTTCAAAGTGCCGGCTCTGTGCAGAGAGGGCCCATCGCAGGTGTCCTGTCCCCCCGCAGGGCGGGCGGGATCGCTCCCAGGTGCGTTCCATTCGCCGGGAATGCCGGGCGGAGGGAATCCCTCCTGCCCCGTCCCCGCGGCTGCCGGGCCGGCCCCGCTGTCCGGGCTGCCCGTGTGTTCCCCGCGGCCCTGCGAGACAGCGAGGGAGCCGGGCCGGGCTGCCCGGGGGATGTTCGAGGGGCCGGCTGTCCCACAGGTGAGTGCCCACCTGCCCGGTGCGCGCTCCAAGAACTGCGGCGTCCCTCGGGAGCTGCAGCCCAGGAGTGTGTGTTTTCCAGCGCTGCGGGCTCCTGGCATCGATGGTTACAGGACAGGGAACACAGACATGGAAAACGCGTAGCACATGGGAAGGTAAAGTTGTCACAAGGGACCCGGTGAGCTGTTTTATTGTGGATATTATTACAAGAGACCTGTTCTTGTATATGCAATGTTGCAGGGTGAATGTTGTTACAAGGTACCTGCTCCTTTATATGGCATGTGTTACTGTGGATTTTGTTACAAGAAACCTCGCCCTTTATGAGCAGTGTTTTACTGTGGGTGCTGTTACAAGGTAAATCGTTCCTTACGCCAGATGTTTTAGTTCTGTTTCCAAAAGCTTCTGAGGGGAGTGTTGTCGTACTCCCCAGAAGTCTCTGACAAGGGCAGTTCAAGCACTGCATCTGCAATTTTTGGGTTTAGGCTTTTGTTTTAACTTTTGCCTTCTTGCACTTGTGGCATGCGCTTGCCATGAAAACTCACTCTGCCCTGAGAATTCCATACTTTGCTGTAAAACTGTCTTATCTCTTGGCTGGTTCCCCCTGCTTTCTTGTTCTTGTCCCTTTCCCCCTAAGTTTAACTGGCTTGTGCATCTTAAATATTTTTAGAACACTTATTTTGTCTATGTGGTTGGCAAACAGTAGAACCACTGACCAGCCTCATTGTTCTCTGGTGGCTTTCCCTGTTTGTGCCATAGTGAGATTATAATGGAATAATTGAACAGCATGTATCACACACCTTTGGTAGTGTTTGCGGGTTGAGAACGTGTGTGCCGTGCAGTTCAGCAATTCTTATATCTCAGGTACAATCCTGTTTCAAACTTCTAGTTCAGGCATAAGCTGGTTTTGTTTTTTTTTGGGGGGATGAGGTGTTAATAAAACCCCAGAATCCCAGAATGCTTCGGGTTGGAAGGGACCTTAAAGAGGAAGCTTGTTCCACCCCCCTGCCATGGACAAGGCACTTTCCATTTGATGAGGTTGCTCCAAGCCCCTCCAACGTGGCCTTGAACACTTTCAGGGACGCAGCAGAGCTGTCAGGGCAGCTGTCTGTCTTCTGGATGCCTCAGGTGGGAATTCTGCTTTCCTGTCCTGCTTTGGTTGGGTTTTTTTTTAGTGCACCATCCATTTGTAAGTGGGGATGTCACCCTGACCCACAGAATTAACTTAATCCAGGTGAGTCACTGAACTCACAGGTTTAATGGCCCGCTGTCACCCAGATGTTTTCAGTGTAGTTGATTATCCAGACCTCTGCCTGAGGACACTGCTGCTTTCGGCAGTGGATGTGCTTGCAGAAAGAGATCTGGGGCTTTCCCTGAGCACAAAAAGCGTTCTCGAGTTGCACTTGGCTGCACAGGTCTCGTTTCACTGCGACTGCCAAGATGCTTTTTTCAGGAGGGAGAAACCTCCTTGGGCAGATGCCCTTGGGATTTCTGCTTTGCTGCTCCAAGGAGAATCGTTCGGGGAGGGCTTGGGTCCCACACACATTAATAGCTGGTAAATGACCTCGTGTTCTCCTTGGGAAAGAAACGTGTGTCTAATGGTTTGAAAATAGTTGTATGTGGCTGATAATAATCCCAGTGGGTTCCCATGGCTACACCTGCTACCTGTGTGCCCTGCCTTAAGGAATTGTGTTCACCTCTGGTCTTGCACAACAGCATCTTCAAGCACTAAAATAACCTAGTGGCCTGGGCTGCCTTTGGACTCCCTGGTGAGCCAGGAGCTGTTGTGTGTGGCTGCTGTGTTTGCTGTGGGCTTCCCTAATTCCTGTTTTCTTTGTGGGGTTCATCTGCAGGAACCGATCAGTAAGGCAGGGTTCAGGAGGTAAGCACAAAGATGGGAATCACTCTTAGGATGCTTCTCTGGTTTTGTAGCTGTGGTTTGAATGTAACAGGGTTTGTTCAAGAGCTAAGTCTCCTCCTTTTTGTGCAGGAAGGCTTCTCTTGACCAATATTTGAACAATTACCTCCAGGGTCTTGCAAAGCTGTTTAGGATCACAGGGCCAATATTTTCTCTCCCCTGGTTGTGTGGGTTCTTCTGCATCTTCACCTCTGCCTTCAGAATGTCTCTGGCTCAGTCAAATAGTGTTGTCTTGTCAGGCATGGTCTCCGGAGGACTGGTAGCACTTCCTTTGCAAATGATAAAAATGAACACCTATTGCAGGCAATGGATTTGGGAGGGCTAGAGGCAGTGCTTTTATTTCCCCTTTGGTACTCCTGTTGAGGCAGTCTGAAGCTTTTCTGGCCTTAGTGTCATGTCTGAAGTTGAGGGAAGGTTGATGGGGAAAATAAACAGAAGTAAGAGCAGTTCCTTTAAAACACTTTGTGCTTTCCTCTGGTGGGAAAAAAAAGGAGGCACTGTCAGTTTGTTTTGGGCTTCTTTTGGGTAAAAACAAAGAAATGGGATAATAAAAGCTGGTGAATTGCAGACTTTGAGAGACAGGCAGAAGCACAACACACCGTGTGTCCATGTGTTTCTTTGGGGTCTGAAATGAAGGAACTTGTGGCCAGGGTTCTGTTTTATTGTCTCTGACAGGCCAATTGAAAATAATAATTTTTTAAGCTTTTATTAGGCTATCTCTAAATGAGCTCATAATTGTTTTTGCTTTCTGTTGTCCTTCCATTTCCAGTACTGCTCCCCTGCTGCCCACCTTGAATAGGTGCCTCTTCCCTGGTCACTGGCGTGGTTTCTGTGGCTGCAGGGGGTTTCCTGAGGGCCTTGCAGCTCAGATCATTCCCTTACCTGGTGCTGAGCTGTCTTTGTCCCTTGGAGCCCGCAGTGGCAGAGGGTGGAATGGGGAGGATGTTCGGGACGAGGGATCCGGGATCTGTGACTCAGGTTTAGTGCCTTACCCGGTGTCACCAGTGCAGGTCGCCCTCCACCAAGGATCCGCATCCCGGCTGTTGCCTCTGCTGAGCGGGATGAGCAGTTCCATCGGCCAGAGGAGGGAATGAACCCTGGTGCCAGCCGTCGGAGGAGCATTGGACAGGTCTTACCATCTTTTCTCTCTTACCTTTTGGTTGATGTCATTCTCCCTCGATTGGAGAAGACATAAAATGAAGCAGGAGGGGGGAACTTGTTTCATTTCTTTGAGCTCCAGGCTTGAGGCAGCTACAGAGCAGTTTGTTTTCAAATATTTGTACCAAATACTGTAAACTTTAACCTCCCTTGGGCGCTTTTGGATTCTTCTGTGCTTGCCCTTCCTCTGCTCTTTTATCTGATAGGTGTGGGCTCAGAAACGCCTTCCTGCTTGGATGGGTTTTTACCTGTAAAAAATATTTTTTTCTTAGAAAAATAGTCAGGTCTAATGAAAACATGTTCTGTTTACAAACCATATAGAAGCAGGTGTTTTGGTACACTAGTTATCTGGATGCTTTGTGGAAGATGCCAGGAGGTGAATTCGTTGGTTCAGCTGGAGAGCTGTGCTAGTTGGTATCATCAATGCTCAGTGCTGATAGTCCTGGACTCTTTTGTTCTGATGCTTAAAGCTTTGTGCTGTGTTTTCTGTTGTCTTGCCCCTATGGCTGCCTCTCAGTGTTTTCCACACTTTTAGCAACTCACTCCCTCCTTGGGAAAATAAAACCTCTCTTACCTCCCTCCAGTCTTGCTTTTGTGCAAATAGTGACTCTAAATGTGCAAATGGCCATGTAGCCATGCTGCCACGTTTTTCTTGTGTGTTCTGGTAAGGAAGAAATAACTGCTGCCACTTCATTGGTTGTCCTTATTTTGGTTTAAATAGCCCCAAGTCGAGTAGGGTAGGGCAGGCATCTGTGAGCTGCTTAGGGATTCCTCAGCCATTAACAGACAAACTTCAGTGAACTCCAGTAGTTCTTTCTGTGCTTTCCCCAAAAACATGATGGTTGCACACTCTAGTGGAAAAGACAGAGAAGGCAAGCTGAGACTGTGGAGATCAGTTTATTGACATTAGTGTGCCCAGTGGTGTCTCAAACAGGTAAAGCGAGACCTTCCTTTCTTGAGGATGGGCCTAGGAGAGGTTTAGGTCACCACAAGCAAGAAAACAATGAATTTTTGTTTCCCTCATCAGACTTCTGCCAGCTGTGTACCACGCATGATCTCAATAAATGTTATCTCAATAAATGTAAGTGAAATTTGCTAAATCTGCCAGGGAAGCCAAAGCATCTCAGGGGGTTGTGTGGCTGAAGATAGAACATTACTGTGTGCATCCTAGTCCTGGGTGTGAATCCTGATAATTTTGGGTTGTGTCGTACCTCGGGTCCATCAGAAGTCAGGGCAAGGCTGAAGGAACGAGGGAAGTCTCCACAACTGCAGATGAGAACAATATTGTGTGTTTCAAAAACTGCTTAGTCTAGAATTGGGAAAACTGGAAGAACAAGTTTTTTCCCTCTTTCTCGTGAGTACTGGGCAGAAATGTAAGATGGTGCTGTACTAAGCTCTTTCTTCTGTGATTTATGTTTTTTTCCATGGTTTTGAACTTATTTCTAAGTGGTTTAGCAAGCAGGTTGCTAGGTCACATGATTTCTGCCTGACACGTCACAGAAATGAGTGTGTGTGTGTGTGTCTTTGCTTCCTGGCAAACCCAGATGTGACATGGAAAACATGAGGATTTCCAGCCCTGACTGCCCAGGCTGTGACAGTCTTCAGAAAAAGCTTATTAGCTGAACAGTAAGTATTTGTATCAAATTTTGAGGGGTATGTGTTTATCTCTGAGGACCTTGCAGTTCCCGGCGTGTGAAACTCATCCCTGAAATAGTGACCCTGAGCAGTTTTTGATAATTCCAAGTGTTATGTCCGTATCACTTGGAATTAACACAAGGCAATATTAAAAATGTATCTTAAGAGCCCATGTATGTTTGGGTGGCTTTGTTCTCTGGACAATGGATTTCTTAGTCTGGCAAAAAAGCTTTTCCACCTGGAAGTGTGTTGCCATAATCAACATGTCTTGCCTAAGAATTAATTGGGGTTTTTTACCTTTTTTTTTTCCTTTACAGATTGTGGATAGTTTGGGGGCAAATATTTGGGATAAACAAATGAAATATGTGTAAATATTTTCTTTCTAGAGAAGTGGTTTGTTGTTTTGTTATGAATCCTCAAGCAAATGAAAGTGGCATCCAGGAAATTGATTTGCCTGTGGGTTCCTGCTGTTCATAATCTGTTGAATCAGTTTTTTTTTTGGACAAGAGAGCTATTAAGGAAGTGCACACTTCAGCTAAGATGACCTAAATACCTACAAAAGACCAATGGTTTCAATAGAATTGGGTATCTATTTCCTTTTGATGTAGTTTTGCCTAAGGCAGGGATGCTCCAGCCTCTCTACCTTCTTCCAGCTTCTTCCCACAAAGGTACCGCATGGACACGCATCCCTAAAGCACCAAATTTGGGGTGTTGCATATAAACTGAAAACAAAAGCAGCTTTCCTCCTCTGCAGTACCTCAAGGATTGCAGTCCTGTGCCAGGCACTTGTTCTGATCTGAAATGTTTCCCTGTACTGAAGCAGAAGCATTGGTGCATGCAAGGAGCTAGACAGGATTTTCTGCCTGGCCCCCTTCAATGCAACAAATGGCAGGTTGGGAAGGATATCTTGTCGGGGCTCTGTCATGGTGAGGAAGTGACTTTCACAAACGCACCTGCAGCAGCTAAACCTCTGCCAAGGCTACTTTCTTAAATGTTTCAGTGTCTTCTCTGCACGAATTCTGAATGTGGTTGGAGTGCAGATGTACTTGAGGCTAGCAGGGCCCTCAGCATTCTGTGCTGAGAGGGTTGGATGGTGTGCTGGCACACATGTTGTGCAGGAGCTGGCACCCACCTGGGTCATATCCTTGCCAAGTTTTAGTAGCCATTGTCACTTGGTTCCTATACCACCATTAGACCTATCTGGAGGTTCCCATTGATGGCTCTAACCCCTCCCAAATCAGGGTTTATGTGCCCCAAAGAAGGCTGCCAGCTTGCAAGAGTTTTTTTTCTTTTTTCCTCCCTTTTTGTTTTTCTCCTTTCTAAGTTGCCATCATGCTGTGGAAGTAGTTAAAAAATTGGTACTGAGAAACTGATTCTTGGGTCTTTCATCATTTCCTGCGTAACAAGGTTGGGAATCAATGTTTGCTTTGATTTGACACCTGGATTATGTGGGTTTTTTTCCCCTCTGCCAGTTTGTTTTTGTAGCCTCTTCCATCTGCCATTCCCTGAAGTTTTGCTTTTGTTGCTGCTGTGAAGCTTGCGTGCTTCTTTTCACCATTCTTTTCCAGCTGCTAACTTTGGGCTGGCCACTTCTGAAGCTCCCCATGGAGGAAGTAAGGCACACTATAAATCCAACAACCTTCTGCTTAGTAGTTTTTTCTTGGTGACTATTTTGGCAACAGTGTAAAGGAGTGAATGATGACAGGCTGTTTGCCTCGTGTATGGGGATGGGAGGATGTGCCCACAATAAGGGCTCTTTTATGACCATACTTGGTGATGCATGGCACATGGTTAGAGAATTATTGTCCAGATCAATTGTTCCGATCACAGAGCTCTTTTATTTTGCACTTATGGCCCGAGTGGTCAGGCAATTCTCCTTAATGAATAGAGCAGGAGTGCTGCATGTGGCATTCATAGTGATTTTTTTTTTTGCAGCAGTCAGTCTGGCATGAGCCAGTGGGCTGGGCTCTGTGGTGTGTGGGTGGGCAGGGCACAGTGAGACTGCGTGTCGCTGGCACAAGCAGGGCCATGTGTCAGGAGCAGAGATGGCACTGCCTGTGTTCACCTGGTGGAACACTGGGGTATGCCCATGGTTGTGTTCTGGGGGTTTGGGCAGGAGCCGTGTGGTGCCCTCAGCACTTGCCCTCATCAGTCCAAGAAGAAGGTGTTTTATTGCATTGCCAAGAACTGCTCCAACAGCTGTAGGCTTCCCTCTCCCTGTTAAGGGTAAGGATGTGGTGAGAGCAAGAAGACAATTGATGGGATTTGTGGCCACTTTGCTGCATTTTGGCCAGATAAGATTACACAGAACTTGTATAATGGGTGGGTTTTCTAGAAGAAAATGTTCCATAGTAGCAAAATGGTTTCCATAGACACCAAGTGAGATCCTGTACACGTGCCACATCATATCAATAGATTTCAGGCCCTGTAAGTCCTCCCACAGACTTGGTCAAGTGTTTAAGAGTTAATTGACTGCTTGAAGTTGGCATGTGTGTGACAAATCAGTGTGGCCTGCTGAGCTTCTGTTTTTAGAGAGAAGGGGGCCCTGTGTGACAGGTACCAGACAGAGGACACTGTTTAGTTGCCACATCTGGCACTGATGGCCACAGAAATTCACAGCTGGGGTTTCTGGAACAATGGTGGGCCACGGCTGAAGCGCTGCTGTTTGAGAAGACAGTGGTGTGGTGGTGTCTGCTGTGAGGCAGATGCCTGGGAGTGGTTCATATCCAGGCAGCAGTGTAGGTGACATGAGCAGGACATTGGAACACTTGGGATTTCCTTAAAACTTACCATGTTTGTTAGCTTCCCTCACATGACTTGGAGTCTCTTTCATAACTTGTGACCTGTGTTAGGTTGTGGGGTTTCTTTGGTTTAGTTTTTCTAGGTAAAATCAAAACAGTGGGTTTACTACATGAAGGATTAAAAAGGTTTTAACAAAAGTTGGAAAGAGTTGTCTAATTTTTCAGTCAGGGCATCCAAGCTGTCTGCTGTCAGTGCAGAAAGGAAGGCAAGGTGAAGGGTTATTATTTGCAAAGGGATTAAATAACATTTGTTGTTGATTGGGCCCTTTATCATTCTTAAAAATTAATGAAATACTTCTGAAAGACAAAATAAGGCTTGTATCACATTTATTTTTACAAATCTGCCCTCTGGAAGTAATTCAAGTATTTTGGGTTTAAAACTACCTGTAACCTATCCTGAAAATGATACTCTGTGTCTTGCCTCTTTAGTATGCTGCTCTTTATACCTTAGAGAGTAGACTTACTTGAGCTATTCTCCACAGAAACTGTCAGACTGAAATCTCCTGAATTACAGAAACATATTTGAGATAGCTGAGTTTTTTAAAAGTATAAAACCCAACACCATATCCAACCCCCTAAGCCTTTTTTCTCTGTCTTATTTGGTTTGGTTTTTTTTGGTTCTTTATCGGAGCAGCACCTTTAATTTATGATGTTGAAACCTTCTAGAAGCAATGTTAAATAGATTTTGCACTCTATAATGAGCTCTTTAACCCCTGTTTTTCAACTGCTGTGTTACTACAGTGCCAGGGGTTGAGTTAATTGCAGATTCAGGCTAACAGTGGGCATCTGTTGCTCATTCTTGGGTACAAAGTCAGGTCTTTTGGACAGACAGTGCACCTCAAACCACGAGACTTGTTTAAATTCTGCCCTCTATTTTATAAATGTACAGGGCAGGTAAGCAGTTTGTCTAGTTTGTGGACTACAGAAGGAAATCAAGGAGGTTAATGCAATATTGGCATTGAAGTTGGAATATTCAAGGATCTTGGTGTGACAGTTCTTAGGGGTGAATCTTGTGCACATAAATCTGTGGTACTGTAGTGTAGAACAGAACAAAGTGGTGTCTGAGGGGCAGGGACTGATGTATTTGGAGCAGTTCTGACCCAGGACAGCTTTGTGACCTGACTCACTGTGTGGCTCGGCGCTGCTGCCTTCTTCTAGCTCAATAAAACCATTTGGTTCTGGACTGAGCCGCATTTTTGGGACTTTGGGAGAAAGGGTTTGAAAGTCCCCCAGGCAGTGAAGCCACGTATGTCAAGGGGAGCTTTGACATGGTGTGTTTTTGAGAACTCCAGGTGCCTTTTGGGAAAATGAGCTCCACGTGCCCCTTGGCTGTGCAGGGTGACACCAGGGCAGGGAAAGAAAGGCCCTCTGGTTCGGAGGGACGTGGGAGCAGCGAGGCACTTCATGCTGACAGCTGGCTTTGTGTGTTGCTGGTGTTTTCAGAGCTCAAGCAGATCATTTTGGTTTGTGTGAGGTGCAAAGCCCTGAGCAGAGCTGGGGGAGCAGGGAGTGGGAGTTGGAATAAGTCTGGATTTAAACTGTGATGGGTGTTAATGCAGGAACAAATATTTTTCATTAAACCTTCCAAAATGAAATCTTAGCTCTGCCTTCAGTGGATTCTCTTTCATTAGTTTCTACTTAATACTTATGTAAACAGAAAAAGCAAACAAACAGTAAGTTGCACTGGTTTCCATTACTGCAACGAGAGGGATTTTTAAATGCTGATGTATTTCTGTTGTCCTCCTATTTCATTACAAGATTGGGTTTTTCCTTCCTTTTTCAGTGTCTGCTGCATTGGGTGTCACAAGGGAGGGCTTGATTCCTCACAAGAGGTCTTAGGAGCTGGTGATAATTCTGCTTTTTCTGAAGATGTATAAATTGTGGTGCTAAAATGAATATTTTCTCTTCTGAAAAGCTTTCCCCTGAGGACTGTCAATACATGTATTTATTTTGATCATGTAGCCAGATGTACTAAGAATTTTATTTTGAAAGCAAACACTTGTAGTTTTATGCCAAGTCTGTTCCACATCTGAGTACCTCATTTTTACCTGAAAATGTTCATTTATCTGTCCTACAGATCATTTCAAATTTTACTCCCAAAATTTTCTCTACCTGTCCACTACTTATTAACTCAAAGTATTTTAACCTCAAAATGTTTGTTCTTTGACCTACAGATGAACTCCGGTCTTATGCCCAAAAAGTTCATTTTGTCCCCTATCAATTACCAGATTTTTAAATTAAAAATGAAATGCTCGTAAGACAAACTGACCAAAGATGGAAGAAAGGCAAGTGGCAGGGGGAGAAATGCAAAAAGGTAATGGGAAGGATTTTCTCCCAGGCCTGGGAGAAACATCCTTTGGCACAAGGGAGGTGATTTGGGATAGAGCTGTTGAGTTTGGGTAGGTGAGAAAAGAAAAACAAACAAATGTAAGAGTTGAACAGCACTTCCCAGTGCCACAGGGGACTCCAGGAGCACTGGGAGGGGACTTTGACCAGGGGAGCTCCCAAAACCCACACCCAAAACAACCCCTTGCTCCCCCCCTCTCGCCAAACTTGAGTATCAGTGCCGGGAAGTGTGTGCTGTGCAGCAGCCTGTTTTGGGTGGAAATTGTCCTTTTTAATTGGCTTGTGTTCAAATCCAGCAGCAGGAGCAGCACTGGAGTGTGCAACCGTGCCCAAAGCCGGTTCCAGGTAACCATGGGAAGGGCACGGCAGGCTCTGGGGACTCCTGCTCTTAGGGTGTATTTGGGTAGAATTCAATGTGGGTGTTTTTGGTTTGTGTTTGGCCCAGCCACCTGTGAGAAGCTGGGTTTTCTCATGCCAAGTTATGGGAAACAGGCTGATAAAGATGGTCTCTAACCTTGAGAGAGAGATTTCTGTGTAAACTAAAATTATTGGTATGTAATGTAAGGGGCAGTGCCAAATCCCTTTGCCTGGGTGGCCCTGGCCACGTCGCTCAGGTAAATGTCATTTGGCCAAGTAGATCAAAGGCAGGTGGCTCATGTTTTGGGGCTCGCTGGCTTCATGTGACAGGCCAACGTTGCCTTGGTGGGGACGCCCGCTGTCACCTGTGAGCCAGCTGAGCCTTGAGGATGCAGCCACTGCTGGGGAAGTGTGGGCATTGCAGGGGTGGGTGAGACAACTCCATGGGGGCACCTGGGCAATTGGGGTGTTTGCACCTGCGGGCTTAGTTTCTTCTCTCTTTATTGGGTTTCTTTCCTATTTACTTGGCCACCTCTGGTAATAAAACTGCTGTTTGGGTTAAGCTTTCTGCAGTGTCTCAGTTTCAGCTTCCACATCCCTTTGGACCCCTATTTTTCCCTGGAACATACGGCCTGGGTGCGGGCATGTCTCTCTGGGTGCACAGTAGTCCATTTGGTTGGTTGTTGTCTGAAGAATGATGTATTAAATCTGTTCAAGTTTGTATTGGTACGTTGTGAAAATTTGATGTTCTTGGGTCCATGGGACTTTGGCCAGACTTTTGGACATGTAAAGTAAGCCCTTATATTGCTCTGGATATGTAGTGAAAAATGTGTGTTAGTACAAGTCACCTTTGGGTAAACTGCTCTTATATTGTAGATCTGCAGCAGAGATAAGTCTTCAAGAGTGGTTTAATGGTTTGTAAAAGCAAAACAGGGAATAGACAAATCAGCTCCAGTAGGTTGAGGACTGTCTCCTTGTATTTACAGAATGCTTAAGCCAACAGTGAACCCAAAGCCTGTGGCAATAATTAACACCACTAATTGTACCTTTTTTTTCTCTAGGTCACTAGCAAGCATGGGACAAGAACTGAACAATAACTTCTTGCAGGCCCTGGCAGAGAGAGAAGCAGCAAATCATACTGAAAGAATTTCTGTGAGTACCTGCGAGATCGCGATTTTCTTGACTGGTTAAAAATGGATCTGAACAGGAAACACGTTATTTTAAAGGAAAACCTCAGGTGGACCACGTGACAAAGATCATTTGATTAAAGATTTCTTGAAACCTAGGAATATGTTAATTTTTTTTTTTATATAGCAAAGCATC
This sequence comes from Dendrocincla tyrannina, assembly GCA_035047865.1. Taxonomy (NCBI): domain Eukaryota; kingdom Metazoa; phylum Chordata; class Aves; order Passeriformes; family Dendrocolaptidae; genus Dendrocincla; species Dendrocincla tyrannina. The sequence continues at coordinate 87,670 of JAWWMP010000132.1, read as the reverse complement.
TGAGAACATTCTGCAGAAGGCTACAAAAGGTAAGTGACAAGGTGGAGGACACAAGAAGAAAAACATTTAGTGATGTTTTTTGGTTTCACCAAGAGTTTTAGATTCCTGTCTTGCAAAATTTGCTGCCATGTGTGCTTTCAGTAGAGTAAGATCCAGCCAGAGCAGTGAGAGGCTTTCTTTGGAACTCGTTAACAGTAGTGGTCTTGGGGCTTTTCTGCAGGCTGTTGAAGGAGTACTTGAGTCTTGGGATAGCCTAGGAATGTGTTTCAGGTATGTCCCCATGCCTCTGGCAGAGCTGTCTGGGGCCTGCCTACCGGTGTTGTGCTGCCAGAGGCACCTGGGATCGCTCCTGCCTCATCTGTTGCTCCTCCATGTGCAGCTAGGTGGCTCAGGGAACAGTGTTGCTGAAGTTTAAGCTGTCACTTGTCACTATAGCTGGATCAATATCCCTCAGTTTCAAGCGAGGATTGCCCTATATTCTTGGCTTTTGAATAACTTTGGTTTTGTGTAAGGAACAGCATCCTGCTCTTGCTGCTGTGTTCAGATAGACTAGTGCTGTTTGGTACCTTCTTCAAGGAGAAGCAGGAGCCTGGATTCTCTCTCTTAGATGGCCTTCATGTTAAAGAAAAGTAGTCAAGGTGACTGCAAAGGCAGTGCTGGGTGCTCTGGAAGTCAAGAGTGATTGTGACTTTATTTGCTGGTTCTGCTTAGGAAATTGGTCACGCTAGACTAATGATTTTTTTTTAATATCTTTTGACTCTCCTGATTGAAGTAAAAGCATCATTCCTCTCCCTCCCTTCCGTAACTCCAGAGTCAGTATTTATTGTTTTGTGGTGAGCCAGATAGCCTGTAGAATTTTCAGTGGAAACGTGTGAAGTGTGGTTCCACAGCATACCTGAGCAATGATGTCTGCTGCCTGACAAAAGCCCTGCAAACTGTGCTTCTTGGAATATTTAGGTAAAAATACGACACAAAAGATTAAATGATGGTTTAGCCTTGAAAGTGTAAGCACTCTTGGGCTTATGCTACATATTTACCATAATGTTAGAAAAAGCATAATTAACCCTTGGCAATTGTAGCTCCTGACTCCTGCAGTTCCCTCTCTGGCTGAAGTTTTCTGAGCACCTTGTAAACGAACTGCAATTTCCTTGTTTTACAGATGGGGTCACTGCTGGGTTAGGCAGAGCCCTTCCAGCCAGGGAGGGGCTGGCAGTGCATGCAGGAGGTGTTTCTGGCTGTATGGAAGGGCAGGAGGACTTAGCTTTTATAACCTAAAAAGGTTACTTTTTATAGCCTTTTGTAATCCAAAAGATTTTGGGGGTATTGTTCTTTGTTTGTTCCCTTTTTCTGCTGCTCTGAGACATGTCTCTAATATGTTGGGTTCCCCACTTCACTCCTGTGCTGTGTGTCTTGTAGTGCTGTCCCAGAGGATGCTGAAACAAGCAGTGGGAGCCAACCCAGCTGTACTAAGCAGAGCTTGGACTCAGAAAGCTCTAGTAGTGTTTTAGTGCTCTGCCTCATGAATTATGTGTGGGGCTCTAAGAAATTAAGGTAGATAAAATATGGTCTAGCCTATAAATTAATATAAAACGTAGAGAGTAGGTGTCCCACCAAAATGAAGACAGCTGGGCTTAGTTCTCAGGCTTCCTACAGTGCTGCCATTTCTCAGCCCCCAAAAGAGCCTCTGGTTAGGTATCAAAATGTTTTGGAACAGTAAGTGTTATTACAAGCTGTTCAGTACATACCTAGATATAATGAAGTGCATTGAGTGTGCAATTCCAGCCTGAAGTCTGATTCTCCTGCAGTTTGCTGGTTTACGGGAGACCCTGTAATATTTTCTTAATATACTTCCACATCAGAAGGCATTTCAATGGATGATTCAGAACTTAAACTGTTGGCTGTGATCAAAAAGACCCATAAAAGACTTTTTTGTCTTTCTCTATTGTGTATCTACTGAACCCACACAGAGCAGCTATTCCCTATGGAACTGTGGGATTTTTAATCTGGAGAGTGCCACTTGTGTCAGCAGCAGGGCTGCAGATGGTTCCATATGGTTTTAGGGGCTGCCTGTGGGCTCTTGGAGCATGTATGCTGACTGTGAGGGAGCTCTGGTGGCTGGAGCAGTGCTGGCATGGCAGGATCCTGCCTGTGCTCACTGAGGCACCTGTGTGGTTGCTGCACTATGGTCAGTTTAGGCTATCTGGAACCTGCTTCTCCCTGGGAGCTGAAGGCAGTGCAAGCTGTGGGGTTGCCTGCTGCAGAGCTGGACTTCAGGGTTGTTCCAGAAATGGGAGAGGGAAAAAGAAAACGATCTAGAAAGCTTTTCAGAAGGTGTGTGTGATCTTGACAGAGCTTTTTGTGATCCTTATTTTGCTGTAGCATTCTCCACAGCCAGGCTTGTTCCCTTATTTGAAGGCTGTCAGCACTGTTTGTCCATGTGAGAGTGACAGGCATATTGCATCTTGATGTAGCGAGCAGTGCCGGTGCTCTCACTCGTTGTCACCTGTGGGATCTCTGCTGGTATGTCTGCAACCCTAGAATTCAACCTCTGCCAGAAGATGATTTTCTGTGTCTTTTCTGGGTGTACACCCGGCCTATCCTTTTTGTAAAAAACCCAACCCCAACAACACTAGCTGAGGTTATTTCCTTCCCTTTTCCTATTTGCTTTTGCAGGCCACTCATATGTCAGGTTGGTCTGGGAGGTTCATCCTCTAAAGGTTCATCCTCTGATGCTCTGTTGTGACAGAAGCATTGCATGTATTTCTCTGTTAGCCAGTTCCGTTCAAAAACTTGATCCAGAAAAGTGTATGTGAGAAATCAAATGTAGCAATTAGAATTCACCTGAGACCCAGTGCATGTCTCATGGCTAGAAGAACTTGGCAGGCAGGTCTTGACTTCTTTACACAGGTGTATGTTTACGCTGTCTAACCCTCACCTCTGCTCTGATATGCATTAAATATTACTTGTGTATTCAAGGTGATAAACGGCCCTGTGGGTCCTTGGTCGTTGGTGTTGACAAAAGCCTTAGGAAATTATGCAATACTCAGGAACTCCTTTTTGTGTACCAGAGCAGTCTCTCGTCGACTGCAAATACCTGAGGCTGATCTTTTGGGAGAGGCTTGGTGTGATGGAGCAGAGAAGAACCACCTCAGCCACATTGACATGTCTGAGAACTCTGTAAGCTTGCATGTGGCTTTCATGGCGATTGGAGCAAGTTCTAGTTGTGTTCTCACAGGTATCAGTGCAGGCATCAAAAGCATTTAGGCACTTCCAATAACTAGGTGACAACTGTTGGTGAAAATTAAGAACCTTAGTAAGTTGAGGGTTCATCCTTCCTATCTTGTTCCACTGAGCGGGGCGAGGGAAGGCACTGGTTACACTTGTTCCTTTAGAGCCTTTCTCAGTAGCTGCTGTAGGTGGCTTGGGAAAACTTTCCAATAGACCTATTGCATGTGTGGAAAACTTGATGAAGCTTAACATGGTGTTGTATTGACCAACACTGTCCTGTTGACATGTTTTCTTTCCCCTTTACTGTTTCACATCATCTCTAAAGGGTTCCCTTTCAAGTAAAGGAGGGCATTATAGAAATGTTTATTTCTTTTAGCTGAAGCCATGTTTTGTCCATTTCATAAATTGCTATGGAAATTGCGTGAGTTGTGCAGGGAATCATAACTTAAATTCAAACACTTCTGCCCTTGAAATACAAAATATCTATCAGATTCCGTGTCACTGGACAGTGTAACGTGAAAAAGATTGCCTTTCCTGGTTGCAGATGTCAAATATCTGTCTCATCTCTTGAAGGCTTAGTGTGCATTTCTTCCCGGTGAAAAGCAGGGTAGGAGAGTGTGGAAATCACCTTAGTTATTGAGACTGCTTATGCAGGTGACAAGCAGAACCTTTTATCTGCAGAAACCATAGGTGTGATGCTCTGCTGCTGCTGTTCGTGCACTTCATGCTGATGCACGTTTGGCAACAGGTGTGATGGAGCACTTGGAATGCTTGGAAATGGTGCTGCTGGATCCAGAGTCCTCTGAACCCCAAACCCAGCTACTGGGGAGCTGGCTGTCCCTTGATGGTGCAGTTTTATTTCTGTTATTTCACTTGTAGGGTCATGAAGCAGTGGTTGCAGAAAGGGTATAACAAAGCAGGCAGAGAATATTATTTCAAATGATAAAGCAGGCCAAGGCAGCTAAGAAGTTCCGTGTGGCTTGTATTTGTTCTTATCAGCTGTTATCCTGTTCTGGAGAAATATATCTTACAAAAAACATTACAATAATATAAGTATTGCTCCCCTCCCTCCCCAAGATTGATCTCTCTGTAAGTCATAGCCATAGTATCATGGACAAGTAGTTCCCATTTTATTGTAATATGTCAATTGTAGATGATTTTAAGTGCCTAAAAATGGCATGATTTGCTGTAGTGCATGTTCCCCATGAGCAGGCAGCAATCTCCGTGTATTAAAACACGAGGACAATGAGGGGAAATGTAGGGCATCTTTTATTTCTTCTGTCTTCACTGTAGTTTATCAGAAATGAAATGCAAGTTAGGAGAACTGAATACATTTCACAGAATACATGAACTGTATAAATTCAGTGATGTAACAGTTGTGAATAACTGCTAGTTACTTGTACTGTGGAAAAATGAAAGTTAAATATCCTTCCTACCTCCGGAAGAACTCTGATTTTTTGGCCTTAATGATTGAAAAGTGAGTCTTTAGACTGTGGTGGGACTCACACTTTAAAGACTTTCTTGGTTTCTGACATTGACTTGCTCACAAATTTGTTTCTCTAGCCTGAATTTGCTTTCTTCAGTAGTCCTTTGCTAATTTTCAAACAAAATTGCCATGTTTAAAGCCAGAAAGTATCAGTTGGAAAATTTGTCATGCAGATCATATAAAAGCAAGTGTCCCTTCTGACTGTGTGTTTGTGCTGGGAGGTGTTGTTCCGTAGGCTGCTCGCATGAAGCAGAGAACATGTCCATGCTGGCTGCTCGTCACGTCTGGAGGTGCTGGGCTGCTTGTGAGGGAGCTGCAGTCGTGCCCAGCAGAAGGCAGCGGCTATTGTGTCAGTTTTGATCTCAAGGGAGCCACAACCCCATCTGTGTGTGTGTCACTGAGCTATAGTATGTCTTGAGACAGCACTGTGGTATGACATTAAAGCGCTTCAGTGTAAGGCCCTTGAGCTCTATACTGATCTTGGTCTTCCTCTGTGGCTCTCACCTGGGTTCTCCCTGTGTGGAACTGGGAGCAACACTGGAGCTGTATTTACCTCATGTTCTCAGAGTAGCTTGTTGCAGGTGTAGGTGTGAGTACAGTGACTGCTACAGAAGCTAAAACTAGACCCCTACAAGAGCCCACTGGCAAGTTGGTACATGTAACTCTGGAGATAGTTCTTTATCGCTGCTGGGCACACACAAAGTGCCCATTCCTGAATGCCTTTGTGAAACAACTTATCAGTTGTCAAGAGCTCTCTTGTTACTGGTAACAGGAGTTAATGACATTTTAAACTGTGTCCATGTAACAGTTGAATTTTGGCACTGCAGAAGTTGGCTGGGAAGCGGTTGTTTCAGTGGGATGTGGGTTATGCTTGTATGCATCAGGTGAATTATAAAGCATTGTTTGATGTAGTTCATGCTGCTGGTGTTGTGTGTGTGGAGGGGTACTGTTGCTGTGGGACCTCTGGACATGCCCTGGCAGTGTCCAGAAATGCTCCAGCATGTTCTATTGGAGCCAACCGAGGCAGACAAAAGTTATTTTGATCACTCGCATTCATCTGAGAAATAGAAGCTAAGTCTATAAACCATGGAATGGAGTCATAGAATAGTTTGGGGTGAAGAGGACCTTTAAAAATCATGAGTCCAACCCCCCTGCCATGAGCAGGGACACCTTCTGTAGCATTTCTTACAGTCTTTCTGAACTGTTCTTCCTTCCAGTGCATGATAACAAAAGAGAAAAATCCCCGTGTTTGAGATGGGAGTTGTTCATTCCCCCTTCAGATCTGGTTTGCAAGAATGATTCGTTGCATCTCTAAATGTGCCTCTGGACTAGGAGCTGAACTATGTGCAGATTTTGGTTTTTGAAGGGTATTTAGGTGACCATAAAGCACATCCTGACTTTTCCAAGAGAAGTCAGAGGTATTATACTGGATTCATGGGTAGCTCAGTGCAATTGAGCCTGATTTCTCAGGACTTAAGAGTGCATGGAAGGTGGGGCCACAGCTGGGGTATAAGAAGACCTAAAGGAAAACCCAGAAAAATGTGAGCTTCAAAAGCATTAGAAAAATGAATTCTGAAAGTCTAGTAGATGACGCATTACATCAGGGACCACAAATTGAAGTCAGCAAGAGACCCCAGGTGTTGCAAGAAGAAACCCACCACAACAAAGGATAATGGGCCCGAGAAAATTGTGCTCTGTGTGATTTCACTAGACAGCAGCAACAGCCGGGCATTTGCCCTGCAGCAGTGGGCCTTTCCCTCAGGTACGGTCCAGTAAACTCACACCAACAGGTGCATCCGTGCAGCTCCTGTTTTGGTTACATACAGAACAAAGGTAATGCTTTACCAGGTGCAGTTCATGTCTGTGCTGGCAGTCAGAAATGTGCTCAAGGTTCAGATAGGAGCGGTGTGAGGGTGGCAGCCTGAGAGTCAGGCTCCAGCCAGGAGCCTGCAGGAGCTGTGTGGGGTCAGCTCCCCATCTCCCCTCTCTGCCCCTGCCAGCCCGTGGGGCATGGGTGTCTAGAGACTCTAGAAAGGTTCCTGTGCCCCACTGCCATTTTGAAACAGGGCAATTGGTGGCACAGAGATGAAGTGGGTCAAGCCCCTCCTGTTGGGATGATGCACAATGTCTCAGTTGGCCCTGACACACCCAAAGTACTCGCCCTGTTTGGAAATGTTTGCTTTAACAAGCTGAGCTGCCAAGGTGGAGAGCGGAACACAGGAAACGTGTTTGGAATGCACAGGTGTCTATGGACTCACCTGCCAGCTCTCCAAGTATATCCCTGTTTAACAGGGCCGTGCTATATTGCTTTTCAGTTGGTTTACAAACCAGGTGTGTGTGAAGAGTTTAGCTAGATCTGCAGACCTGGCAAACACATTTCCTAATCACTATTTCAGGCAGTTTCTGGAAGCGTGTATTTGCAAGGTATTTTCTAAAATAACACATTGCAGCCATACCTAGAAGAGGAGTAAATGTCAGCTGCTCTTTGGCTGTTGCACGTGAAAAGCAAACCTGGTGGGAAATGGCGCTCCTAAACTGAAAAAGAAAGAGATACCTGGTAGCTCTGAAGTAAAGCAGTAGGCTGAGTTGGTAATTTCTCCTTTGGTTATCACATAGGAAGGTGTTTGTTGCATTCCCCATGAATTAGTACTCATGATAACAAACATTATCATACTTGCAACAGTCTCTTCTCATAAACACTGTTGTATGCAGCTGACCAAAGGGGAGCAGCATTAATAGAGCACTTGTAATGCTCTGTGCAGTTTAGTAGCAAAATAAAGCAGGAAAAAGGAAAAGGTATCATGTGAAAATAGTAATTTTCTCCTGAAGTTGGCACAGAAGCTGCAGTGCAACCTAGCAGAGACACAGGAAGAAACACCTTGCTGTGAACTGGAGGTCTGTGCTGGTGTCAGGTGCATCTGCACACCTGGAGGAGTGGCTGGAAGCTTTCTTGGTCTTTGTATAATCATCATTTTGTGGGCTCATTTCACCCCTCTTGTCTTTTTTGTAACTTTTATTTGTGCTCTCAGATGAGCTGATGTGCAAGGGCTGTGGAAGACTCTTGCTTCCCTTTGTGCGAAGTCTATGTAACACCTCTTTTAAAGAGTGTGTCAAAGTGCTTGGCTTTTATAGATGGTAGCTTTGCTACCCGTGCCTTCTGCTTCATTTTGTGTGGGACAATGCTGTTCAATCAGTCCATAATCAGGTTGGTGCAGTGGATTCTAAATCTTGCTAGAACTTGATGAAGCTCATGCACATCTCAGCTAAATTGCAGTAACATGAGTTATTGTTCAGACTAATCACAAAAACAAGTGAAAAAGCAAATTGAGATCAAAATGGTCTTGGTCACTCTGGTCTGCTGCACCTGAAATGGGACAGAGAAAGAGATGTTTTGGTCTCTGGTGAGATTTCTGTGTATGTTCAGCCTTTTATGTTGTCGGTGTTTGTTGGATTTAACCCCAGTGCGCTCTCGGTTGTAGGTGCTGATAGAAAGACCAAGCTGAATAAAATGTTGGCCAAACTGACCTCTTCTTGAGGATTTCAGTTGTTTACAAACTTTACTTCTCTTTCGTTCTTTCCTGCCAGCTTTTCCTCCAGTCTTCTTTGACTCTGGTAAATATATCCTTTTTTCAATTGTTGAAGCCAAACAGCATGCATCGTGCCTGCTGCTGTTTCTTTGCTAAGTGAGATAGTGCTGGGTCAGCACCCTGGAATATGCTGGGGGTGCTCTTTCTGGCAGGCCAGCGTGGCTGGGTGTCTGATGCAGGTGCAGCAATCTCAGAGTTAAAAGCAAGGATGGGTTAGTTCTCATGAATCTCTTAGGAAGTTAAACACTGTTTGGAAGTGTGGCTTGGGTGAATCTGGACATACTAGTCCTGACCTGCCCGATTTGTGCTGTTTGCACATAAAAGGGTTCCATAAGTAAAGGAGAATGAGCACAAGTACCTCCTATGAACGTATCCAAAGATTAGATCCACTGATTTGGGGTTCTTTGCCCAAAGTAAGCTCACGGAAATGCTCAGGCTGCCTGTTACCTGCTCTGTGGGACTCACTGATGGAGTATTGGACAGCTGTTATCAGCAAGAGCTGATCAGGAGATGGCTCTGAAGTACCTGAAAAGGGTATGTGGCAGAGGGGGATTTTCCAAGGGCTGTCCAGCATCCCCAGTGCCGGGGGCAGAGCATACTGGCAGGGAGGGACACACACACTTTGAGTACAACATGCACAGTTTCAGAGCACCATAGGGCAAATCACCTTTCCTTAAGTCTTTCCAGCATGGAGAAGCTCTGTGTTCAGCTGCTTTCCATCAGCTACAGGGCCTTACCCCCTATCTTGCGTTGCTATCCTGTTTCTCAAGTGCCCAAAGTTGACCCACAGGATTCATTTCCAGCATTTGTTTTCCAAATGAGGTAGGCCAAGCTTACATTCAGGAGATGTTCTACAGCCCTTGTTGGCTCTCCTAGGAGAGCTACCCCTAAAGAACACTCGTCACTTGCAGTGAAAATTTGCAAACTTAAGTGTAATAATAATAATAGTAATACACATGGAAACTTCTGCTCTGGGTTTATGGCAGCACATGGTGTTTTGGCAAAATAAAATACATTTGGTCTGCTTTTTAACCAATAGCTAATTGTATAGGCCTTTGCTGTTAGCAGCAGATAATCAAGTACAATATAAGGCTTAAACTATTATGAAATAAACCTTATAACTCAGGGTAGGTTTGCTAGATTGGTGTATGTAAAAGACATTTTCTGGTCTCCTTAGAATGACAGCCTGTCTTCCATCACCCAGAACCCAGCTGGAAAAACTATCCCTTCTTTTTTGATTTATCTCCCAGGGATGTTGTTTTTCCATTTAAGCTTTTTTCCCCCTCAGAATCTATCTGTTAACTGCAAAGCAGTGAAGTTTACTTTTTATGGAAAATATCTATGAACAATGGAAAAGGGATGAAACCTCAGTACAGCAAAAGATCACTGCACATTCTATAAATAGTAACATTTTCCAGAGTGTGCTGAATGCCTCTGGTTTCACTGGAGCAAAGCTTTGCACATGGAAGTACAAGTTCAGAGAGAAATATGTGTAGGTTTGAGCACAGACAGATCTCTGTGTGGCCGGCTGGGGGTGTGTGCTTACAGATGCCAGGTGAGGGAGCATCTCGCTGGTTTGTAGGGAGGGGATGTGTCTTAGGGAGGCTACCTCGTCCTCTGGCTGCCTGTGGCCCCTGTCTCCAGGAAAACTCCCACTGTGCCTTTGAACAAGGCACACTCAGAGCATGGTATGATGAAAACTTGCTGCCTTCTACTGCGGACAGCTGAAAACTTGTAAATGAGGAAGGGACTGGCGTGTAAAAATGTTCTGCTACAGTTATTTGTAGTTACTTAAATGGCAAGGGAAAGGACCCATCCCAGCTGGACAGGGTCCCATCTGGGATGGGCTCATGCCCTTTTTGTGGGGCTGGCACTGGGTGTTGTAGCGAGTCTGGTTTTTGGGCAGGACTGTATAGCATGAGAGACTTCCATAATGTGTCAGCTACTGTTCTCGGGTCTCTTCAGTTGATCCAACTTAATTTCATGAAATTTCTCCCTTGTCTTCTGCAGGCTTAAGTATGGTCATGAAATAAATTAAACAATTTGATCTTTCTGTGTCATTAGCTGTTTGCTACCCTCCCTTTGTAAGGTGAGGACTGTCTCCCTTTTTAGTTTGCTATGGTGACGTCATTGACTGACACTCTGACCGATGGCTGTTCCTGAACACTGATGCTGAGGACATGACAAACGAACAGTATCACAGGCTTTGGAATTTAATATGTGGGGAGATATAATCAGGCATATTGATTCTTTTTTCCTAACATTTCCAGTACTTAGGAGCAAGTTTCTGCTTGTGGATTAATTCTGTGTGTTCCTTAGAATGATGACTTACTCAGAACCTAAAAGCTAAGCAAACTAAAGAGGGAAATAGTTATAACATGGAACAAAGATTGTCTGTTGGGTGATGCCAATACTTAGTGGATAGGAAATGGTAAATCTGTCTGTGATTTGGGCCACCTCATGGACTTGCCCAGAGGAGCAACCAGGGAATGTAACTTGTGTGGACTCTTCATGTTGAACGTAGCACATGGATTAAGAGTATGGCATGTGGCTTCAGGCTACATCTCCTGTCTCTTGGAGAGGGCCAGAAGAGGATTGGCTCCTGCCTGGGCTTCCCAGCCAGCACCTGTTGCATGGTGCTGTGGCAGGAGCAGGGCCATGCTGGGGTGGGCAGTGGCTCAGCCAGCAAGGGCGTGGTTTCTGCAGGGCAGTCAGTTGGCAGCAGAAGTGGGTTGAGGGAAATCAGGGCAGGCTGTAGTTGAGAGAGAAGGCAGGTACATGTAGCAGAACTGACATGTTTTGTGTGAAAAATGCAGCAGGAAGGTAAAATACCTGTTTGAAGACTTGCAGGTTGGTTGTTTTCTGGTAAAGGATGGATTCTGTGATGAAGCTGCTCTTCTGAGTTACAGGTGAGGGTTGTGATATTGGTACAACTGTAGCACCATTAGGAGATCTCAAAAAAGATAGATTGTAATTGGGAAAAATGTCATAACCTTACCTAAATCACAGGGAATTAAAATGGTTTTGTGCTCTCCAAGACAGAAACACCACAGTAGATGTCAGGAGGAAAAAATGGACACTTGGCTCCATTTTATTTAATCTAATCAAGCTGGAAATGTTAAACAGTCCTTGTCAGCAGTTGTTACTGGACACAGTCCAATGTACAGTAACAACTGGGATTGACAGACAAACACTTTCCTTCCTGGGCCTTTGGAAGTGATGGTTGTGAGTGGCCCTCTGTTTCCTGAAGTGCTGCACGAGGCCTGTGCTGATTTCTGGTTTGTGGACCCACAAAGCTCAGCATTGAGCAGACCTTTCTCCCCAGGGGTAATAACCTGGTCAGTCATGCAGCTGAAAGATTAAGTTTAAAGAGAAAAATGAAGAGAAATTCCCAGCAGGATTGTTTCAGTCTCATGGGGACTTGCACTGCCAAACCATTTGCCCTTGATGTAGGCAGCAAAGACAGGAGGGAAGGTTGGTGAGTACCTGCTAAACCTTGTAAGGCATCTTTGGAAACAGGTAGAGACTCTGAAGTCAGTTGGAATATTTTTCTTTATTTTAATGGATCAGAATATATTTGAACCATCAGGTTCCGAGGTGAAGCTGGAGATTATGCAAGTTGCACTAGAGGCATCCTGGGCCTCAGACAGACCATCAGTTAGAGGTAAAATTACCTTTGGAATTAGAGCTGTGTGTGGCAGTAGTGAAGCAGGGACAAGAGGGGGCAGGAACACTCCGCAGAGTTCAGGGCTGTGTGGAGGTTCACTTGATGTGGGGGAGCAGAACAGCCTTCAGCCAGAGAGAAGAGGAGGCAATCCAGTGCGTTGCAAACATGGTGACAGGACTTTCTTTGACATCAGCTTGGGATATTTGGGCAGCGAATGTGATTTAAATGCATTGTTTTCCCTATCAGGCTTGTAACAGCATGAGGTATCCCTGCTTCTGACTGCATCTTTGTGCTGCTGGAGGCTGGAGAATAAGCCAAGTTGTTCAGAACTGTATGTTTTCAGCGTATTTTCTGCTCTTCTGTGGGTTATGGAAGAGCTACTCACATCAGAAGTAGCTGGTATTAAAAAAACCAAAAAAGTGAAACTTTTTTCCAAAGTTTTTCTGGCATCCCCTGACAGCACAGCATGTTGTGTTTTCCAAGTGTCCATTTATCCTGTTGCAGTGATCCTGTAGCTTAGCCTGCTTGTTAAGCAGAAGAAACTGGAAGAGTAAATCTAGAATTCAAACAGCGATGAAACACTGTCATGTGTCATGGAATGTGTTCCCATTAATGTAATTTCTTCTACAAGTTCATAGTATTGACTTTTCCAGGCTTTGAGAGTTTATTCACATGAACCATGGTGCTAATAACACCAAGGTTGTGAGTTTGATCCTGGTATGGACCATTCATTTAAGAGTTGAACGTGAGGATCCCGGGGGTCCTTCCTGCCTCAGAATATTCTGTGATTCTGTGAATTTTACATAACCGAGTGGAATTAATGGAATGAAAAATGTCATCACAGCAGAACAGCAGGCCACAGGATTTCTTCGGCTTGCGTTTTATATACGTTTCCATGTATGGAGTAGTGTGAGCAGGCAGGTATTGTAGTGCAGTATTCTCAGAGACAGTTCTGCCTACTTAATAGGGAGTAGTGGCAGGCTGTTTGCACATCTGACCCGGTGTGTGGGGGTGAAAGCACATGCCTGTGAACAGGGCTCTTTGCTTACCACACTGTTGTGATTTAAGCACAGCCAGCAGCCAGCAATTTACGGTAGGAAAAATGGAAATTTAGGGGAAGAACTCCTGACCCCATATTTTTTTGTCTGTTGGAGCCTTTCTCCAGTGTGGGGTGTGCCAGTTCCCAGTAAGCTGTGTACAAGTATGGTGGTGCCAGCCTGGCCTTGTAAACCTCAGATCTCAGCTGGTGAAATAAAACACCAGAGAGTGTCTGAGGGGAAACAATGAAGGAAGTGGGGAGGGAAGGACTGTGCTAACACAATGTAAATGCATAACTCCACATTCTTGGGAGAGTTTTGCTGAAATGTCGACTTTTAAAGAAAATATTTGGGGATCATTATTACAGGAAATAAATTTCATGGTGTTTTAAAGTTGTATCTATAAAAAGCTAGAAAGGATACTGAGTAGACAGTCCTGGTCTGGTGAGCGGGCCCTGCAGCTGTGTTGGCTTCACAAATGTTTTGCATGTGCTGTTCTTAAAGAGAAAAGGAGAACAAAAGGGGGAGAAAACACAAAAACCTTCAGTCCCCTCATCTTGCAAACCATGAGAATTTTTTCTCTTTTTTAGTGTGTAATAATTGTATCAATTATGGTTTGCATTTTTTCCGTTAAATGTTTGAAATAAGTAATGAAGACTTGAAGTCCAAGAGGCAGCTGTTGAGAAAATGAGGCATAAAAGGAGCTCAACAGTATTTGCGAGGTGAAATTGCAATTATGTAAATCACAGCTACTGGATGTGTAAGCATGGGAGCCCAGGAGAGCGGAACTGGAAAGCTCTCTGTTACGGTGCAGGAAAATGCTCGTTTGCGGTGTAAGGCAAGACCACACTGGGCAGTTTGCTTGTGAGCGTGAAATCACATCACGGATGTGTGCGCTTGCTTCTTCTATTTTGGTGTGGAAGTCAAGTGGCTGGAAGTTTCTATCTTTAATGATTTCCTCTTGTTTGCTCTAACGAACAGCTGCACCACATTGTCCGACACCGGTTAGAGTATTTACTGGCCAGTGCTCTGCGGAGATGAAAAGGGAGACATTTAATCTAATCTCCTTGGATGTCTGGGTGTTTGCACTTGGAAGTTTTCTTTTCTGCAGTCTTCGGGCAAGTGCAGAACAAATTAATGTTGCAGTTTGACACCAACTGCCCTTTGCGTGTGATTACTGCCAGGAGCTCCTGAGACATCTCAAATAGCTGTTTGCCATAGGCTATAGTAAGGAGGAAAAAAAGGTTGTTATCCAGAATTGCATTTAAGCATCAGACTGAGCAGATCTGAGGAAACTCACGCATGAGAATTCAGTGCTGAGCTTCCTCAACTTGTTGCTAATCAGGGCTTTAGACCCGAACATCAACCTCATGAAATGCATGGGAACTAGACCCAAAGGTTCTGTTAGGTCAGTTTTGATAACTCAAGCCCACATAGAGGCATGAAAGGCGCTCAGATCAGACTGGAAGTGAGTCCACAATATGGTATGGGGGCCAAGTCTAGCTTGTAGCATCAGCTTAAGACATGACCCAACCTGTGGACTGTCACTCAGGTTCTTGAGAGTTGTAAGGAAGTCCCTCTCAATTACTTTGTGCTTGGGTGGTCACTCAGACTGCAAGGATGCGTATCTCTGCTAGAAATGTACTGTCACAGTTCTCTTGTGAGAAATACAGTTGGTCTTTAGGAAAATCTACTAGGTAGCAGCCTCTCAAAAGGTTGGAGAAATGTGTGGAAATGGACAGTTATTGACAAGCCTAACTCAATGCCTTAATAGGCAGCTAAATCTATAAATATATGCTGTGTTGTGTTCCTGTATGCTATTGCCCCAATGGTTTCTGCTATACCCCCCAAAAAAATCAGTTACGAGCTCCCCACCTTTTTTTCCCTTCTTGTAAAGCTTGTTTTCAGTGAAGGTCTTTTTTCTTACGGGCAGTTAGTTTTTTCCTGATGTTGAAAGGCCTGCAGGAGGCTGGACCTGTGCAGTGCCCAGAGGCAGCACTGAAAGACTCGGGACACCAGCAATGGGTACCTCACTTGCAGGAGTTTCCTAAATTCTTGAACCTGCTGACAGTTGTGAGGGACTATGGCTGCTGACTGTGGTTTGAATAAGGGAGCAGTTAGAAATGAACAGTTTTGCCCTCAGTTGGTGCAAGTCCTCTGTCTCCAAGAGCACCAGTATACCAGGTTAGGGGTGAGTTGTGGAGACTGCAGTAAAGCAGTTGTGTTGGCTCACACAATACATGTGGGGAGTCAAAAGAAGAAACGAAGACTCCCTAATTACAAAGATGTATGCTTTAACAATAAAACAATTTGCTTTCCCCATCCAAATCCCCAAGTGCTGTTTTGGAAAAATATCTAGAGCAGCAACTTTTCATTTGAAATCCAGTTTGCATAGCAGACATTTAAAACTAGGTGCAACAAATCAAGATAGAAATGGCTGATGCATACCTCTTAGTTCGGCCATATGCTACAGGGGTGGTTTTGACAGATGCATTCTTCCCTAGAGATTGCATTTAGTTCATCAGACTTAAGTTAAAATTGAGGGATCTGAGGTAAAATTCTAGGACTCTATCCATTAGCCACCAAGCCCATAGCGTCCACATTAAAATGGCATGATGGGAAATGTGACCTGGTACTTGGGAATTGAACTGGTGCTGGTCGAGCTGCAGCACTGTGTTCATTATGTCATACCACACACATCTGATAAGGGAAGACATGATGCTGTTGGATAAGTTCTTGTGAACAAGGACTCTGCAGGTCATGTGCAGAGCTCTGGTTTATATTTAATAACCGAGGTATGCAGGTGCTAATTTGAACCAGATGTGCGTCAGGCCAAAGTTTGTTACACCACAGTGAAATGATGGCCTTGCGTTTCTGGGACTAGAAGGAGATTTTGGATCAGTCTTTATTTAATGGAGCATTTAGCCAGCTAAGTATTCTTGTGCTTGAATTCCTTATTTCAGTTTTGCGCAGAGAATTAGTTTCCTCTATTTCTTTCCTCCATTAGAAGCCTTTTTGATGCTGTTGCACTTAAGGAAACCTTTCTGGAGCGGCCAAATTAGTTATGAGAGCACAGGAGGTTGTTGGCTGAACCAGGTCTTGCTCCCCTACGAGTCAGCAGCGTTTGCCACGTAGAAAGGTTCTGGCACAGCGAGCCCATCTGTGGGCTGAGATAGTCCTGGCTCTGCTGTCCCGGTCCTTCCAGGGGCTCAGTGAAAGCTCCATGATCACCGGACCACGGAGGGTACAGGCATAGATGTGAGTGGGCAGCTGGTGCAGAGGAGGGGCTGCTGCATTAGAGGTGCACCTTCTGTGTACCTGCAGCTGAATTTTATGTTGAGAGTGCTACCCCATGTGAAATGGAGTTTTTTCATGCACAGCAGTATCAGAGGGCCTCATTTAGGAATTTATATATCTACACACACACACACATATGAAGTGTTTTCTCTTGTCTCCCTTATTCTCCTCTTCAAACAGCAGGAAATAAATTGACTATTTGTGTAATTTGCCATATTTCAATTCAGCATGCAAGAGGCAGCAGGCTGCATCAGAAAGCTGCACGTTGCCTTTGGTCTGCAAGGGTGGCCAGTCCAGGAACCCTAACATCTTCCAGGTTCACAAAATGAATGAGAAGACCACCAATTACCACACATTTGTGTTATGCCATGCTCAGCATTGGAATTCCTTTCCTTTGGTTGGAACTGTCAGTGTTGTAGGATGAGATGGTGACATTGAGTGATCTGTTACCACTGGTGTGCTTGGACAGCCCAGACCTTGGAGCTTTGGAGGTGGTATGAGGGATGGCACTGTGGTGCGGCGGTGCCAGAGGGGCAAGGAAGGCTGTAGGCTCCATGACTGAAGTGCTTCATGATGGCCTGGGAGGCCTCACATGGGTTGGCATTTTTGTTTTGAGCTAAGTTTATGATTTGCTGTGTTTGGTCAGCCCCGTCCTTCCCAAATGCAGTGTTCAACCTGCAGGTTATTTATCAACAAGAATTCCCGAGTGAGACTTCAACATGACTGTTTTGAACACTGTTTTCTCACATGGAGACTGGGTGGATGGGTTACATCTTTGGCTTAAGACAGGTTAAGAGGTTTTGCATACTTGGGAGTTTGAACCTCATTAAGCAGTTTTTGTACTCTTAATGAATGTTGACCTTCCAAAATCAAGAACGGTTTGCTTCTCGGGTTTCTGCTTATCTTTGCTTTTTCTCTGACTTTGTGCTTTCTGGAGCTGTGCTTTTGCTGTTACTGTGTAGTGTAATAGCAAGATGTGCTCTAATACTTGCACAAAATATTGTTCATCCATTCTCAGTGCTCATTTGGGAGTCTGTTATGGGGCTTGGAATCATTAAAAATAGCAAGGTTGCTTTCCAGCATGGGTCTGACTTGCCCAACTCAGCAGAGTAATACAATTGGGAACTGAGCTGCTAACAGTGCATTTAGGCAAATCACAGGTGTTTTTATAGGACTTGTTTAAAATATTTGTGATTTTACTGTATGGAAATCAGTTTCGCCAGGAGGAAACACGGAGTTGCTGTAACCCAAATGCCCTTTTTGTTCTTGTTCAGTGAAGAAGATCCATTTTATAGAAGCTGTCATTTCTGCAGGTGAAAGGAAGTATTTTTCATAGGGAGGAATTTCTAGTTTTATTTCTATCAAACGTGCTCAGTGTGATTCTTGAAAGAACTAAAAGCTGAATGATGAGGTGAGAGCTGGCAATGCAAGTGCATTTAATTAGCTTATATAGGGCAATGCAGTTAATGGAGACAGAATATGTGCCCAGCTTGACGTGAGTTGTGTTTATTCCAACCATCAATGGGGGAGGGTGTTTCAACTTTGTGATTTACTGCTCCTCAGGTATCCAGATGTGGAGAAAGTGCCTTCCACCTGGGCCAGTAATGCTGTGAAACAGTAACATCCACTTCTGGAATCCTGCCAGCTCAATTGCTTTCTTGATCCATATCATTTTTCACCCTAAACACTCTAGAGTTGAAAGAAATAAAGTCTAAATGCCCATGTAGTGGATCAGGTGAGCTTTTACCAAACAGCTTTGTTAAAATATCTGCATTTTGGATTCATATCAAACAATTCTTGTCAGCTTTTCCCAGCGTCTATCTGGTTTGCACAGGGCAATGTACACAGGTTCTTCTCTTTCAAACCCGGCTTTGTTGTGGGCTTTTTTAGCAGAGTTGATTTTGCAGTGTGCTCTCCAGTGTGTACACACAGTCGGTGTCTGAACGATGGTGTGATAATGAACCTGTTTCACGTACAGGTGACCAGTCTAAATGAAAGAAAAGGTTATGTTTCATTCTTGCTTCTTTTGGCTTTTTTTGACCATTAGAGAATTGGAGTTTGGGCCTTTCTTTCTTTCCCAATGGAATCCAGTGATTTATGTTTTCAAGAGCTATCTTGTTTTATTAGAGGACATTGAATTAAATCGGTCAAAACACAAGTGTATTTTTAAACTTGGTGTATCAGTTTTCTGTTAGCTCTGCCCTTTTGTCTTAATCTTTTGTACAAGCATATTTTGAATTGATGGCTCAACTCAGACTCTAGCAGAAACAGCATAGGTATAATTTTCCAAACTGTCTTTGTGCCTGAGGAATGCCTCCGGAACCCGTGTTGCTGAAGGCTACCTGTTAACAGTCCTATGTTGATGGTAGCTACCCATGTTAGTGTTGGTGATCAAGACTGATATTGGAGCAAGTAAACTGAGAAAACTTCCTGATGAAAGAGAGATTGATTCCTTGAGAAATTCCTTATAGCAGAGGGATGCTCTGTGCTTTTCTTCCAATGTCCTTACCACTGACAGCCATCAAGAAGGTGAGGCAGGGGAAGGCTCAAGTTTTCTTAAAGTCTTGCAGCTGGGAACATCTGTTCCTATGACCAAGGCCTCTTGGCTTTGACAAAGGAACGTCGAGTTCATCTGACAGCTTTTCTAGAAACCGTCTCAGCACCAGGATCACAGTGTCCTGCTGTGTCCCATGCCTCTGCAGTTTTCTTGCTCATGAGGATGGATGGCTGTGCCTGAACTCTGCTTTACTCAGAAGTGCAACAGAACTGTTGCTGAGAGGCAAAAAGCAAATTCACACAGACAAGAGGGAGAATGTCTTTAACAGTAATTTTACATAGCTTCTCTAGCGTTTCTTTTACGTTTTTTCTTCAGGATAGCAACTTGACTTGATCTTGGCCTCAGCTCACCTTGTCCCTCTCTGTGCCCCTGAAATAGGCCAGGTGTAGTGCAGCATTTTACCTGCATCCAGTGGGTGCCTAAGATTGCTGAATGCAAGTCTCCCTGGAAACTGTCAGTGATCGCTCCATTTCTGTATTCATTACGAAACAGCCAGTGTGTTGTTCAGAAGTCACAGGTCCATTAGACATTTTATTTTCAAACCCCTGCATTTGTCAGGATGTTATTGGGCATGTGAATGAGGTTAAAGTAACCTGATTAACACTGTGAGCTGCGGTCATGTGGTGGTGCCAGGACTGCAGGAGTGATTGATTGCATAAAGGTAGCCCCAGGTGTGTGTGTCTGCTGAAGCCTCCAGGCACGAAGCCCACATTTGGACTCATTTTCCACGGCTGTGTATTGTTGATGCCGAGGTGTCTGCCCTACTTTGTTGTTTGTGGTGAGGAAAGCATTTCCGTAAATTAGAGAGTTCTAATTTCCACCTCTGCTCGTGATGTTTCATATTGAACAGAAATTCTTTCATCTTAAACAAAAACAGTAATTAATGACACAAGCTCTGTTCCCTGACTGTGCTGGGATGCCCCCAGCTCCCTAGACTCTCATAGTGCAGCTACAACACATAAATTGCCTTTTATTGCAGGCTTGTCCTGTTTATTTTCACATGAAAAGGTTAGGACAGCTGAAATGAGCATGGGGAGGAGAAAAAACCTATCTCGGCCATGTCCCTGTCTTATTCCCCATGTCCCAGTTACACTGTGCAGCACCATAAAACTTTTCCAGTTTGAAAAGCTGCTCGTGCTCTGTACTCAGTGGCCCCAAAAGACAATAATTTTGCTTCTGGCCGTCACTGGATATTGCAAACACGGTGTGCTTACAGTGGGGCTCGGGACGTCGCACAGGGAGCGCATTCTTTGGAATCCTCTTTGTTTTATCATTGCGGAACAACCCACAAAGATTTGTGTTATTGCACCTGAATAAATAGTGCTGTGCACTTCCCCCACCGAGGTCAGCACTTGCGAGGGGCTGTTCCTGGGCCCCTTCCCTGCTGCTCCCGCTGTACTGCTGGAGCCTGGTGCCGGTGCCACCTGAGCAGGTGTCACAGAGGGCATGTTTTGGATACTCATCTTGAAAGGCCAGCTGCTGGCCACCAGGAGTTCTTTGTGCAGCAGTATTTGCCTAGCAGGCAGGAGCAGCGTTCATCTGAGCGTTTGCTGTTAAAACCACCGGCATAGTTTCAGCAGCATGGGCTTGCCAAATTCTCTAAATACTTTAATTTCATTGTAATGCATAATAACAGGTGTACAGTGTAGTTGCCAGTTTCTGCTTGCTGGTTGTGAGAGTAGATTATTCTTTGCAAAATAAGAATGGTATTTAATTGATATTTTAAGATAGAAATGGTTAATAGCAAGTGCATAAGCTTCATCTCTGAACAGTTGGAGTTGGGTTGCTGGCATTTCCATGTAGTCACTAGCTAGAGCAAAACATCGTCCTTGAAAGTCATTCTCAGCTGCCTACAATGGTAAGAAATGTGTTACTTCAGAAACATGTTTTCCATATAATTCCCAAGGTCTTGACTACAGGTTTCTCTGTTATTTCTTTTTTAACTTTTTTTCCCCTCCTTTTGAGTCACTTACTATTTGAAACTGCAATGAAAAGCACTTCTTGTGTAGTTCCACCATGGCTGCTCTGCAAATGCTTACTTTAATTTCGAAGTCTGAGCAGACACAAACCCCATATTTCCCTGGTCTTGGCTGTGGAGCCTTTTGGGGCTTACACGGTCTGACTACTGACGGACTGAAGTCTGGTTTAGGGGCCAAGCTTCTTTTTTTTATGTTGTTCTGATGCAGACCAGACATTTGCACTAGGCAGGATATATTGCCAAAATATGGAATTGCCCTCCTGCACACTAATGTTATGGAAGATGTCTCATAGTGACTGCCTTCTGCCAGGTCAGATGCTCGTGGGAGACAGGGGAAGATGCTAAATGTGTTCTCAGACCTACGCCTTGCTGCCTGTGGGTTCAGCCCAGCAGAAGAGGATGCAAGCACAGTTTTGGAGCTCAGGTTGTGCCTGCAAATGTATGCAGACCTGAAAGCATACCTGAGAAAAACCTGAGAGCTTTCCCAGAAGCTCTGCTGATTTATATTCTTTGAGGGTGTGGTCCCCTTATCCTCTTACTTGCCAAGATTAGAATTTTAGGTTCCGTGTTTTTAGCATGAAGACATTGCTGCCTTATGCTTTGGAGCAGTATGAACATCAGCATTTCGTCAATCAGAAATGCAGTTTACACAGTTTTCAGCAACTCTTTCTCCAGAGGGAGAGCCCAGAATTTCTCTCTTACATGTTCTGCAGTATTGGTGTTTGGGGAAGGATTTGGGGCCTTTATGTTCAGTTTCTGAGGGCTCTTTCAGGTTTCCTGAATAATCTCTTTTATATGCAACATTTCAGAACGACTGTGCTGGGAGCTGCAGGCGGAGTTCGCCTCTGAACAACCTTAAAAATAGGCTTGTAAAATAGCTGTGGTCAGCATCGCTGTCTGCAGCAGATGGGCAGCATTGAGATAAGCAGCATGGCTTTTCCAAGGCTAAAGGGCCTTTTATTATCCTGCCGTCCAACCTGTGTGTGTGTCCTGGGACAGACATCACCTCCACTGCTGCAGGTGAGAACAGCCCGTTAGTGCTGCCAGAACATCTGAAGAAACACTTGCAGAAAATTACTGATCCATCTGGAGGTCAGGGCACTCTGACAGAGGGGTTAATCACTCCTAGTATCCTGCAGGCATATCTGGGGACTTTGGACTTGGCTTTGGTATGTCTTTAACAAAACAAGGGATTTTACTTTTAATAGCTAGGGATAAGGCTTTTGTTTACACAACTTAGTATTTCATCAAATACTACATTCTTTAAGTGAAAAAAGTAAAAGTGCAGGTTTGAAAGGTGCTTATGCCGGATTCCTGGCTGAGGGGGAGTGAGACAGGAGATCAGTTTCCAGCAAGATGACTGCCATCAGCTGGAAGTTAAGGAGATTTGGACTGTTTGGTCTCATCCTTCCCTTGGGAACGTGGAGAGGCCATGAGCTATTCCCAGGACTCAGAGATGCTCTCTGCCTGTGGGGCAGGGCTGGTGTGCAACCTGCTGAGGGGACATCATTGCCCCACTGTCCCACCAGCATCCTTCTCTTGCAGCCCTTGGCATTTCTCATCTGGCAGTTATCAGATGGGGAGAGAACCTGCTGTGTGGTGGTGAATGTGTCTCTGTGCTTGGAGAAATCTTCTCTGGAGTGGGAATTGAGGTGCAGATGGTGAACTGGACTAGTCGTGTCTCAGCATACCCGCCTGAATGTGTGGATTCTGCTGGTGCCTGGTTTGAGGCTTGATGTAGTTTTGAGAGGTTTAAGTTGTCACATTCATAGGTACCTCCTAGTACTGGAAAGTTTCTTGCTGAAATCCTTTCTTTTCAAGAGGTATGTAAACTGCTGCTTGGCTAAGCAGGTGGTACCAGACTAATGATGTTTGTTGTGGGAAAGACACGACTTAGACAGTTATGTAAAAAATGCACAAAATGTGCTGTGTTTACACATGAAGTGTAAGGAGTTCATACCAAAAAAAAGGAAAAAAGCACAACGCAATACACAAATTGTTCCAATCCACAATCTCAAATCCAATGAAACTGTTTTGCAATGAAGTAATTATCTTGAGTGAGTCTGCAGCCATGCAGCCCTCTGTGGTTTGAGAATCTAGCAGCTCCACAGGCATCAGGGTGACACAGGGGCTGTGGGAAGGGCACAGGGATGTGCTAGAGTCTCAGGTAAAAAGGCTCAGGTTTGATTTACCTGTCCAACTACAGGTATTGCTTGTCACCTTGGGTGACTCACTTAAAGCTATTACTAGACCTTTAACACTGGGCTACTTAGTGAGTTCCCCTTTATGACTTCGCATAGGTGTCAGGGAGCAACAGGAGTCTGGAGTGCCTATGCCAAGGCAGGGACCAAGACAGTGGACACGCAGGCCTGGTGGCACCAGTCAGGATCAGCCACAACTCTGTTGTTGGGAGGGGCAGGTCAGAGGTTCGGGTTGGAAGGTCAGCATGTACAAGGCCCAGCACAGTGTGACTCCTCCCAGCCTGGGTCCTGCCATCGCTGGAGCTCCCAGGGCTGGTGGGCAGCAGGTGCATGGAGGAGGGCTGGGATGTCCACAGGATGACAAGGGGCCACAGGTGCCCTGATGCCGGGATTTTGGCTCACTGAGGTGGCTGTGTGCTGGGGAGTTGCCATTTTAATGGCTGTTTGCTTTTTCCCTAACCTTTTTTGGTTGGAGATCAGTGTAGAATTCTCTTCATAAACTGTATCGCTGCTCAGTCTCCCAGCAGGTGAGGAGGTTGAGGAGCTTGAATGAAATAACAAGGAAAACCAATTTCTCATGGCTGGGGTTCCCAGGAGGGAGTGCAGAGGAGGGAGCCTCCAAAGGAGGAGCACACTGCCAGGGTGGTGCAGGCAGAAGGGAGATGCTGTGGCCAAGGTGGGCCACTGGTACCTGCAGTGTGTGTTCAGGCACTTGGCTGCTTAGCTTTGTGTTAGGAGCTGTGAAACTTGGCAGTCTGCCAGCCTTACTGGAGGAGGTGATTTTTGTGGGAATAAATATGGAATTCATCTTTTGATCAAGGCAACGCAAGACCTGGGGTTCCAGATGCTGGTTTCTGTTGGCAGCCTGTGCTGGGGAGGCTGCGCTGCGGCCGGATGCAAGCTTAGTGCCAGTGGTATTCCTGTGCTCAGGGCAAGGGCTCCTGAGACACAGGAGCTACAAGAAGTCAGGGAACCACTGGCCAGTTGTTGAGGTGGCCTCAGTCAGTGGTATGTTTATAGACACCGGGGGTCTGACAGGAGGGGTGCTATAGATGGTTGAGGCACACAGGGGCTTTCGGAAGAAGCTGCAGTTCCTGGTTGCTCCCTCTTCATGTGGAAAGCTTTTCTGTGATCCCACAGGCCATTTGGACCCCCCAAGATACCTGCAGACTGTATGTGGCATTGTAGTTCCCAGATGGCAGCTGTGGGAATTTCTGGTTTGCATCTTCATTAGTCAGAGCTCAATTAGAATAAAAGACAATACTGGTAACTGAGCTACTGCTGAGGATCTTCCTCAGCACAGCAGATGCTCTTTTTCCCTCTGAGATCCTGAGCTTTCATTTGAACTCATATGAAAGCACCTGATATCACTAAAAGTCTTCATAACTCTTACTGTGAGCGAGTTCTAGTGTAGTTTTACCTCTGTGCTGCTAGCAGGCAAAAAGGCTGTGAACCCCTGAGCTGAGCCAGGGCGGAGAGGGAAGGAGAGGACAGTTCTGGCCACCAGTGACACGATGTGCTTTGAAAAGGGGTTTCTAGCATCTGTACTACCGAGTGAAGAGAGAATCCTGTTGAAATCCACTGTATGGGAGATGGTTGGCTTGCAGTTTTTGTTTGAGGCATCTGTCAGTGTTGATTTAGAGGCATGTCTAGGGAAAACTTGGCAAAACGGAGCACTTTACAAAAGCAGCATGGGCAGTTGATCAGAGCATAGGGACAGCTGTGTTGGGTTCTCGTCTGGAACCTAGGACCAGGCGCAAGCAGTTAGTGGTGTCGCTACAATCTGATGTGCACATTGTGAACAGCAGCACTTTCTTTGGGCTGAAGGTGCCCCCTGATCAGCCTTGCTACATCAACATGAAAAATTGACGTGGCTTGAAAATTGCTACACTTAAAGCAAATTATATGTCTTAAATTGCTCATGTTATTTTAGAGTTACAGACTACTAAAAATAATCTCCCAATTTTCAAACATGGGCTTTGATCATGCTATTTAGTCTCCCCTTATCTCAAGAGAAGGGCTGGTTATTCGGTATTTGTGTCCTTAAAAGCCTGCATATCTGCTATATGCTTTCAGAAAGGCTGTAATTGATGAGAATTGCTAATTTACTGCTTGTGTCTGTGTGGGATTCTGCTCTGCTGTCACAAATGGCAATGTTCCAGGGATGCATTTTGAACCTATTAATGCCAATTGAAAACTGGGGTTCTGTGTTGCAATTTTCTTTTTTTAACCAAAAATAGGGCTAGGAAATTTTTGAAAATTGCTTTTAGTTGGCTGGATGGGCTGTGGAAAGAATGTAGCTGCATACTGCAGAAGCAAAGCTTTTCCTTTATCCTTTAGAGACCCAAGTGTTCGGGCAGGGGAGATTTAGTCTTCTGTGTATAAATAGAGACTCTGGTGCTCTGTAGGTGTTTGCAGGTGTTGATGGCTATGGAGGAAATGTTACCTGGGCTTTACGAATCTACAGCGCATGGTCTGAGCATGCTGGAAATACCCTTGGTCTCCTTGGGTGGTTTGCTGTGCGCATTCCGAGGCACCCAGCTTTTGAACTGGGCGCCTTAATGACTGTGTCTCAAGGCCCGATCTAGGTGAGTTCCCGCATGTGTCCGGCCTCGCTCCGGGGTGTGAGCTCCCAGCCCTCTGCTGCCCATGGCACAGGTGGCAGCAGTAGTTGGGAGGGCTGGAGAGCTGTCACGCTGTGATTCTGAATTCTTGAGAATTTTCAGTGCCTTTACTACAGCACTGATTTACAGGCATACTGCTGCTTAAAACTGACATGAAGATATTACTGTCTTGGCACAGCGATGCACAGAAAGCTTACAGAATTTCACAGCTTGAAGCTGATGGAGAAGATGAGAAAATGAACAGTCTGCTGCCTGTTAGGTAACACTGCACTGCTCAGTGGGACAGTACCCTAAAAAGTGCTGCCTCTCTTTTTAATAAACCTAAAAACTATATAGCCTGGCAGACCTTGCGGATATTTCTGATGGTAAATAAATTTGTTGATCCATGGGTGGAGACGGTGTTTCCAGAGGACTGGAAGCAGCATGGTCTAGCAGAGAGGACGTTGGGCTAGCAATCAGGTGATGAAGATTTTCTTACTTTTTTGCTGAGGTGTTCTCTGATTTTTGGGAAAGTCATTGGACAGGTTTATGCTAGTCCTCACTACCACCCTCTGCTTGTCTTATTGACATAGTGAGCTCACTGGAGTAAAAACTGTCTTTTAGGATGTTTTTATACAGCTTCCTTCCCAATATGCATCAAATAATGTGGATGCTGCTTTTGATACTGTAAAATGCCAAGTGGTGTGATGTTACCTATTAGCCTCTTTGATCAGTACAGAGTCAGGCCCGGAAACATGAGGTTTGCTGATACGGCTGGCTTCCTTTTGCCCATAAAACCCAGTCTGGTTAATGGAGTAAATAACTGTTGGCAGAAAAGTTGTATCTGTAGCTATGCTGGTGGGCTAGAAAGCCTCCGTAATTCCCTTATACACCTCTGTCTTCCACCTTCTTCTTGACTAGGCTGTATTTGGGTGGCATGTGTGCAGTAAGTCCTGCTGGGTTCCCAGAGCACCAGGACTGGGCTGCAGCTTTTCCAAGTCCATGAGTTATGGTGACAGTAGACAGTGATCTGATCTGGGTGATCCTGCTCCAAAGGTCTGTGAGTCAGTCTGCGTGGTACCTGCTGCCCCAGGGGGAAAACCCCTCTTCCTGCTCTGTGTGTGACCAGGATCTGATTCCCTATAGATGTACTGCTCTTCAGCTAGAAGGTCGTCAGGCATAGCTGGACTGGGATGTGCTTGGACAGGAGCACATTTAAACAGGTGGGAAGAGGAGATGCAGACAGAAATGGTTGTGTGTGTCTGCTTTACTCCTTGCCATGCTCACAGCAAACAGAGCTTTCCGGCAGGAAGAGCTCCATTGTGGGGAGCTGGGGATCTGCTTCTCTGTGTTCCTGCTGTCATTTTTAGCCTGACCCCCCTTGAAACATGCCTCTGCTCTCGAGAGCACCATGGAATATGGCAAGTGAGGCTTCATGCACTGCAGGGAGTGGGAGTTGCTAGTGCTGCCAATTGCCATTCTCAGATAGCAGCTGATAAAGACCCTTTTTATAGTGATGTATCTTTTTGTTAGTGTGTTGTATGTAAACCAAAAGTTAAGTTGTATTTACTCTTTGGCAGTTACGAGTGCTAGTAACAAATTTTTCCTCACAATTTCCTCGTCACCTTGATCTTGTGAAGAATTAAATAGAAAAGTTTAACCTGTTTATGGTGTAACCCCAGCTGGCAACCAAGCCCCATGCAGTGGCTTGCCCCCTCACCCACCAGCACGATCGGAGAGAGAATTGGAAGGGTAAAAGCTGGAAAACTTGTGAGTTGAGATAAAGACAGTTTAATAGGGAAAGCAAAAGCTGTGCACACTAGGAAAGAAAACCCACGGGCAGGCAGGTGTTCAGCCATCTCCAGGGGAGCAGGGCCCCATCCCATGTAGCAGTAATGCCATCACTCTGAACATTCCCCCCCTTTCTCGTTCTTTGTATGCTTTCTCCAGCTTTATATACTGAGAACGATGTCATATGGTCTGGAATATCCCTTTAGTCAGTTTGAGTCACCTGCCCTACCTATGCCTCTTCCCACCCTCCCATGCAGCCCCAACTTCCTTGATAGCATGGCAGTGTGAGGAGCAGTAAAGGCCTTGACTCTGTGTAGGCTCTACTCAGTAGTAGCAGAAACATTTTTATATCATCAACCCTATGTTGAGCATAAATCCAAAATATAACCCCATACCAGCCACTGTGAAGAAAATTAACTCTACCCCAGACAAAACCAGCACACTGTTAGCAAAAATGTTTTTCTAAGCTTCCGTGGCTGTGTGTGGAGCTTTCCTGGGAAGCTGCCCAGGGCTGTGACTGCTGGGATGAGGGTGCTTGTTACACCTTTGAGCATGCAGCTTCCAGTGATGCATCTGCCTAGGAGAGCATGCTTGGTATGTCCCCGGCTGGGATCCTTCTACCCGTGTCAGGCATCAATTCAGCAAGTGTTGGATGTTGAGTAATGACAGAGATGAACTGGACTGGTACTAGGCATAGTGCATCCTCCATAGCTCGCTGCACTGCTTTAGGGCCAGCTGTGGCATTTGATTGCTTCTACAGAAGTTCTGTATCTTGAGATTTCCTCAGATTCCAGTGCTGTGCATACTGGGGGGAGAAAAAGGTAATTGGAAAAGTGGTTTGTCAAGAACTGAGAAGAGTTTGACATCCCCAAAGATTGCATACTCCTTCAAAATTCCATATTTGTAAGTACGCAAATGACATTTCCAGATGTTTTTTTTTCTCTTTAAATTCAATTTAGAATTGAAGAAGTATTCTTGCCTAACACAAATAATTGACATACATGAATTATATGCCTACAATACTCTGCCCAAGGCCAAGGTACAGGTTCATTTCATTGTGCCCCCGTAGCACTGTGTATGTGGCAGTGGGACAGAACGAGATGGATTGGCAGAGGTTTTGAGGAGAGGGCTCCCCCCATGTTAACCCACAGATGAACTGCATGTGGGAATTTCAGCAGGCAAACGTCAGTCAAACTGCAGTTTGTATTCTGGAGACGGACAAGGACTTTGCTTTGCATCTGGAATTCATTTTCCATGTGTAAAATTGCACCTGCAGAAGGGGACTCCAGCTCTCCTGACTGCTCTGCTTGCGAGCTTGACGAGTATCATGGTATGAGTGACAAGTCTTTGAAAAGTTGCTGGGGCCCTGCTGGAAACTGCACTCATCCAGAGCTCTGAGGTTTTTTACCACCCGTTTCCAATGAGAGCTTTGGTGGGATAAGCTTTGTTTTACACTGTGATGTGTGTTTTGTTTTTTTTTTTTTTTTTTTTTTTTTTTCAGAGTGGTTTCCTCTGCCCTTGCTCTGGCTGAAAACTGTAACATGTTTTTCTGGCAGTTGATTTTCTTGTAGTGTAATTTATGGTGGAGGAAGCAAGGGCCCTAAGTTTTCCTTGCTCTTGCCTCAACTTCATCATGTTTGCTTGCTGACTTCTACAGCTAAAAATGTCAAGTTTGCCTTGCCCCTTCCCCTCCCACCACAGAAAGTTCATGTGAATCCCCTCTGCTCATTTGGAAAAATTAAATGGTCAAGGAATTTTTTCACTTAACATTTTGACGCAGGCTTGCATAGCTTGGAAATACGCAGTTTCAAATGATTTCCAGGAACGCACGTTGAGTTCTCTGCTGCATTTTATGCAGTGCCAGGTGTTTGGGAATGCCCTGTTTGAGGTCCTTCCTGCAGAGCTCAAGCTCTGCAGCGCCTGTCTCTGTGGCTCACTCTGGCTCGGAGCTGCCGAGCATGTTCCTGGCACTCCAGTGTCACTCGTGTCACTCCAGCCAGGTAACAAACAGGCAGTGTTTCCAAAAGGATGTTGTTCTTCTGGCATGAGCTGTTCCTTCTCTAAAAAGTGCTGCTGGGTTTTGTTATTTTGGTTTCTTCCCCCCGGGAGAGCACTGTTGGAGGGCTACATGAACGTTCGTGAAAGAAATTCTGAACTTCACAAGAAAAGCGTGATTTGTGGGCAACACCTCTGTCTCTTTTCAATCCTGCCTGTAACTTGTTTCCTGCTAATTGATTACTCCTCAGTACTCCTGTCTCTTCCCGTGGTGATGATGATTTAGAACGGTGCAGCCACTGATTCTGTAACTCAGGACTATGGCTGGACACAGATCCAATATCCTTGAAAGGGAAAGCAGCCTGGCTCTCCCCAAGCTCCTAATTATTAGGGAAAAGTAATTGTAGGGTTCTAAAGAGTTGCAGTGGCTGGTTAGCTCTCGTTGTGTTATGCACTGTTTTCCAAAGGCCCTGAACTTGGCTGGAGACTCTCTTGGGCTACTGCTGTTGTGTCCGGGTGTGTTTGTCACTTCCCAGTGGGAATTGAGGTCAGTGATCTTCTCTGCAGATTAATTGTTCTGCACTAACCAGTGATGACAGGCAGTAAATGTTACACTTCTCTATATAATTAACTCGTTGCTGTTTTCTGATTGCTTAAACCCAGAGTCTCGGAACAGAGAAGGGTTAGAAATTCCTGCCTGGCTTTACAGCCAATCTCAACAGGACAACATTTGACATTCTGTGTGAAGAGTGCAGGGCCACTGTCTCTGATTCCAGTTCTAGAGAAAACATAGTGGGTTCCTTCCCAACTGAATCTCGAGGCCAAGTCAGATCCCATGTGTGAGTTCCTGAAACTCTCTAAAAAGATCAAAACTTTTTTATAGTTCACAGGAAGAAACTTTGGGTTCATTCTTAGTTAAAATAAATTGTAAGTACTGTTTATTTGTAAGCCTCCAAAGGCATTCTGTGGAAAAAATTGTTTGAAAAATGTTCCCCCTCTTGGATGTCCAGCTGAACTGTGAACTAAATTACATGTGGAAGATAAACTTCTGCTCATAATCCCAGCTATCCATTCAGAACGGTTGAAATTGTGCAGAGCTGAGTTGGTTGCTTTATTTTTGTTGCTGGTGATCAATGAAATAGGCCTAGTTTGATTTTCAGATCCCACAAGGCACATACAGAGTTGGCAATGAGGAAAAGTGTTTGTTTTACACGTGTTAATAAAAAACCAAAGTTAATGGGGGGCAGGCATCACACTAGCCCCACATGTCATTGGCAATACAAGGCCTCAGAGACCATGGGCCAGTTTCTGAATCATGTAACAGCATTGCAGTAATCCAGGGATGATGGAGACACTGACAGAGCATGGCTGCTTAGGGGTGGTGTGGGGCAGGGCCAGTGCTAGCCCTGAGCGTTGTGGCTGGGCACAGGTAGGGTTCTCTTCACCCTAACACAACCTCTCACGTGCTTTGTTTCAAGCCTGGGTAGATTTGTTGTCCCGGGAGCAGCACGGAGCTGTCGGGGCAGTGGCACATGGAGCAGTGTATTTCTGCATGCCCCCGTACTGGCCGGGGAGGGCTCCTGCCCCCAGAGCAGGCAGTGTGCCCTCTTCCTGTTCCTTCACACAGCACACTTGGGAGCGAGCTTGGGGCAGACAGAGCACGTGTTCCACGTGTTCCCAGCCACCAGATGTGGAGAGCGAGCACCTAGTGCAATTCAGCACTCAATTACTCAAACCCATAATATTTTTGCTTCTGAAATTAACCACTTTATGAATTATACAAAAGGAAGTGATTGGTGTTGACAGCTGATTCTTTTAAATGGATTGTAATCAAAAACATCATTAAAAATACGCCTGGAGTTCACCATTCCACAGTGCTGACTCTCGTCAAGTTTTGAAATGCTGTTAGCAATGGCATGTCTTGCTTAAGATTCATAATTGTCCAGGTATTGCCCTGTCTTACTCAATAAATCTGCAATTCTCCTCCTCAGAAATAATTATGATTTGGGCACTGCACCAAAACTTGCAGATGTTTTGAAGATGTCCTGATCAGCCAAGATTAGGACGTGAATGTTTTAAACTTTATTCTATAGACAGGGCATCCTTGAAACCTGACTCCATGGACTGGTTAGACAGCCCAGGACAAGGAAACACAAATTGCTGCCTGTTCGTGAACAACTTGGTTTCTATGGTGACTATTAAGAAAAAAACCCACACAAATCAACCTTAATCTCTTAAGAGAAATCTATGCATTTTTTGCTGGAAACTGACTATTCAGAAGGGGTTGTTCACCTCTGGTTTTGGCTTTAATGTGGTGAGAGCTTGTCCCTTGTGGAGGTGAACTTTTTTTAATGCTTTGGTCAAGATGACCCAGCTCAGTTTGGAAACCACCTCTCTTTGTCTATGTTTCCTTGGAAGCTCCTGGAGAGTATTGCAGGGGCCAAGGTAGGTGCTTTTGAGCTTGTGGTTAAGGCAGTCCTTTGTCATGGTTTTCAGTTGTAAAGATGTGTTGCACATGCTCCCCTTAGGTATGACTTTTCCAGAGCGTTCCTCCACCTTTCCTTTTACTTCAACATTGTGTGGGTGTTGTTGAAATAACAGTGTTGGCTTCATGTTGAGGAGTCTGAAAATGAACTTTTCATTATCTTTATGAGGGTTCTTTCCCCTCTCACTGTCTCTGGATGTTTCTTCTCAGCATTTGTTAAATTTTATTTATTTATTTATTTATTTGCTTTTCTGTAAAACCAACTAATGGCACAGAGCCTGCTTTGCTAAAGAGTACAGAAAAAGCAGTACTGCTCTCAAAAAATCCTGCAGGAAGAATATCAACCACAGGTGAATGCTGGAAGATGGGGAATGCCTGGAAACTTGGAGGCCTTCCCTTGCATAGGGCAAACTCCACGAGGTTTTCTAGGAAGGGTTCCCTGCAGCCTGCACAACAGTTTTCCAGCTTCATAATTTCTTTTTATCTTAGTTTGTTCTAATTTTGACTTTCCCATCTGCCAGCCTTTCCCTATGACTGTTTGCTCTTTGAAGAGATGCACCCATTTTTATATGTGTGGAAAAATACCCGAATTGCTTTCCTCATGAAAATCAATGTTTGTTGTCACTCTGGGTTTAATAAGTAAACTCTGGTTACTGTTCGGTGCTCTAAGTAATATTTAATAGCTCTGATTGTTAAAATCCATGTCACACAGTGCAATGCAGTTCAAGCAGGTGATTAAATGAACATGACTAATATAAATTCTTAAAAATGTAAACAAGAAAAAAGGAAACGTAAACTGAATGTTCAATGGCACTTGGATATGTCCCAGGGACAAAGACATGTGTATATAAGACTTATAAAGAATGGCTTTTAGACTCCCAGTTCAGTAACCCATGTACCATCCTGAGCTTGAAGGCCTTCAGGCTTAGTGTTTTTTTCTGATTAGTCTTTTTTCAGTCTGACTGGAAATGTTCAGTACTGGCTTTTCCAGATGCCAGCTCCTTTCATGTGCCCTGCGTCATCCTGCCGTTCTTTGTGCAGCTGCTGGGATAAAACCAACGGACCTGGTTTTGCAGTAAGGAAACAGGGACAGGTTGTTATGTTGTATTCTTAGGTTTGTGTACTTGGTGATTCAAAAGACACAACTAAGCACAAGTTTTTGTGTTCTCCATGTATCATTTTTGTGTTTTTCGTTTGGTTGGTTGGGGTTTTTTCTTTTTTTTAGTGCTGTCAACCATATTTTTGTATGTGAGGCAGGATGCTTCTTGGTGACATGTGTGCTAGTGCACCTGATAACATCTGATTTAACTTCATTATTACACTCTAAATCTTCAATTTGCAATCATGCTCCTGTATTTATCTTCAAGAGCCTCCACTTTGTGTTTCCTTCTCGCACCCTCCTCATTCACGCTGTTCTGATTCCCCAGGTGTGCCCGGTGTCGGGCCATCGGAACCCCGTGCATGGGTGCTGTGTGTGGCACACTGATACATGGAGCAGGAAGTTGGGAAGGAGGCTCCTCTGGTTGGAAAAGGGACAGAAAAAGGCAGAAGACTTGAAGGAAATGATTAGGTTTCAGGGTCTGAGCTGGTTGCGCTTGGACCCTGGGATGTTTTGTGGATGGTTTAAGAGGATTTAGTATTGCAGTTGTCATGAGCAGCTTAATTTGTGTAGCTTTGCTGTAATCTTTGATAAGGAAAGTCTTGGGGTTTTTCCATGGCATTTTTTATTGATTTGTTTTCACACCTTTTAGGGTTCAGATCCTTGCAGGGAAATACGTCAAATATAAGGGGGTCAGAAAGGAAGGTGGGAAGGGAGGTATCAGTCATGGGACTGGAAAAGCAGTTTCTCGAGCCCTCCAGCACTGCATAGGTAGGGTCCACCATGTCTGAGTATCCCTGTGTTTCCTGGAAGATATTACCAGCCTCACACCCCTGGCTTGCAAATATCTTAGAAAAGGAAGGTTCTGACCCACTCAGATAATAAAAAGGTGAAATAACAGCTAGAGCTCTGTCCTGGCTGAATAATCGGGACACTTATAAAGTCCATACAAGTCCAAGGCTCTGGCTTGTCAGGGCACAGTGGGGACTGGTGGCTGGGCAGCTGGGGGGGAAATGCTGCAGGGCCTGCGCTGCTTTGGGGGGGCTGCTCTCCCTGCTCTTGCCCTGCCAACATCTCTGCTGAGCTGCTGCTGCAGCCAGAGGAATGGGATGATCCCCATACAGCCAGTGCCAGCCTCCAGGCACCCAGAGACTATAACTTATCCCCCTGAGTGTACTCCAGGTCCACCTGACACTGTGCATCACCTGGGGCACAGGCTTTTCTGGTGGGAACAGGGCACAAGCCTTCCTGCTGGAGAGGTGACAAAGCAGACACTTTTTTGTCAAGTCTGTGTAAGTTTGATATGATCAATAGCATATTAAATCCTGCAACAGCAAACAATAAGGTGCCTGGAGGAAAGGGTTTACCACCTTCTATGTTGTATTGTAGCAACTGATTTGCTGCTATAATGATAAGTAAGAAGTACTTTGTGTCCCACAAATTTGTGGTTTGATATGAATGTTTGTTTTAGATATTGCACCTCAAAATCATTGAAAAGCATTTCTGTGACAGTTTCTTTGCCAGAGCATTCTAATATTTTTTTAACTTAGGTTGCCAAGACTTTTTTTTGTAGAGAATTTGCTTTTAGTGGAAGTTGTATCCTCATGAAAATCTGACGGTGGCAATGGTTCCCAAAACAAGGACCCAGATCCACACAGGGAACGTGGCTGAGGGGTGTCAGGAGGAGAGTTTGCTTCTCCAGCAGCCCTGGAATTTCACGCAGGGCTCTGCACAAAGCTTGGCTCCCTTGAATCTCATGCATATTTAATTAAATTCTAAGCAATTACATCAGAGAACAGCTCAGGAGACAGCGATGGCTGGTGTGGCCATGGAAGAGAAGTGCTAGACCATGTGCTACCCAGAACCTCAGTCTCTTCTTGCCAGTGGATAAGGTCCAAGGATAGGGAATGGACTGTACAAGAATAGGGAATGGCTCACAGCATCTGTTTTATGGCTGTCTGATCCCTACGTAGATGGCTTTTGATGGTATAACAAAGAGTATTTTGTATAAATGATAGAGCTGTTCAGCAATATAGTGAAATATTTACTTAGCTGCAAGCTGTAGACTTCTGTGTGAATTGTCAGGCCTTTCCTATCTGAGATTAGGGCTTGGCTGGAACGGTGCAGCAGGTAACAACTTGTGATCCCATAACAGGACAATAAGCAGGTTGTTGCTTGTCACACAAAGGAAAGCCCTGACCTTGCTTTCCCCATTATTTTGAATGGGGATAGAATTTTTTCTGCCTGACTGATTAATGGAGTGTAGCGTCTCAGAGGCTGAGCTCTGCCCGCGTGTAGCATGGCAGGTTTGCACTTACTCTTCCATTTCCTTCTCTTATTATACAGGGAAAAACCAAAGTGTTTCTGTGTTATTTTGTGTATTTGTATGGAAAAGAAAAACTGTATAGTAACTTATCTACCTCAGTCATGTTTTGCTGTGCTGAATCCCAGTGTCTCTTTTACCAGCTCTGAAAGGTTGTCTGGACTGCTCTTGAAATTGGCCATCAAGTTAGGTTGGAAATTGGTTTTGTGGGCCATGTTCCTTCTGATTTCTTATAAAACGAAGTTTAAAATGTTTTCCTTGCTTTATCTTTGCAGAGGAGATGGAGGTGAAAATTTCCCGAAAATGTTTTATTTTGTCATGTTAATTGATAGTTTTGCCCAAGTAGTTGAGCATAGTGAAAACATAGGAAAGCAGGGAAAAGAGGTACTGAAAGCAGGGGCTGGGGGAGAGGAGAAGGCTCTTAAACTCCTGTGGAAGGCCTGGTATTGAAGTTACTCACTTGAGCCTTTCACTCTCCAGGGTGATAAGTGAATTACTTAAAATGCTAATTGATCTGGGTGGGAAGTGGAAAGCCACTATAATCCGATTAATCCCAGAGCATGGGATGCCTTGCTGTCAATGTGAAAGCAACCTCAGCACATGCTCAGCTGTTGCTCTTTCACAACGAGTAGTGCAGTTGTCACTTCCAGGCTCCTGCCAGCAAAAACATCCGCTGGGTTCATTTTACCACCAAATATTTTGACACTTCTGCACTAATAAATATAAACTACCCGGGCTGGAACTGACATGTGCCGTCCTACCACAGGATCCCTCCTGTCATGGAGGAGCTCCCCTCTGGTGCTGAGTTTAGCCCCTGAATGAAACATCAAATGAGCCCTTATAGTTGGACTCTGTTGACAGTCTATAGGGATTGCTCCTAAGGGAGCCTGGAAGGGGTTTCCTCTAGCTGACTGCTGCTACAGGCATGTCCACACAGGCGCAGAGCTTGGGAGATGACTGAGGTGCAGGCACTGGCTGTGCACAGCGTGTTCGCTCTAGCTTACAATTCTACCATGTTCTCTGGTTGGGGAAGGATTGCATGGCTGGGGTGCAGTGCCTTGGCCTGATGCTCTGCAGCATAGGTAGGAACATTGTTCAGCTGAAAGGTGGGGACAGCAGCGAGTTCTTTGGAAGAGCCTGGCTTTAAGGTTTCATCTGAACTCTATGTAGAACATGCCAAGCATTTAAGTACTGAAAATATACCAGTTTTCCACACTACAGAGGCTTACACAGCTGAACTCTCCAGTATTTATGTTTGACGTCAATGGGAACACTGCCTGAATGTAGGACTAGATCCAAGGAGCTGTTCTCTGCTCCGTGTGTCAGGGAGCAGCCTTGTACACAGCAGCCAGGCCCCCGTGTTCCATGTGGGCCTGATGCCGTGGCTGTGGAATTGCTGTCACAGCAGTGTTTGGTGAACTCTGCCACACTGTGGGTTCCCTGTGCACCCTGTGACAGTGCCCTTCTCAAGGGAAAGGCCATGGCTGCTGGTGTGGGATGAGTGTGAGACTGTCTGGACGGCGTCACACACTGGGTTCAGTGTAGGATTGGTGATGCCAGTGTCTTATTCTTTATGTGTGTTTCTGTGGCACCCCATGGAGGGCCAGGGCTCTGGAGACCTGCATGTTGTGAAAACACGGCTTTGTGTGGCCAAGGGGAAGAGATGGCACTCAAACTGACAGGGGCCTTAGCACTCTTGGTTGGATTGATTACTTGGTAGGCTTAGGATAGAAATGTCTGAGGGGTTGATGAGGGGAGAGTTCCTGAATGGGGAGGGGAAGGATGCTGAGGCCAAGGTAATTCCAGATAAACACCTCAACAGTGAAGGGACTTGCTTTTATTTCCAGTCTTCTGGTGCGCAGAGAATTGTGGACTGATCTATCACCATAACTTTGGGTAGTACTGACAGGAGGATGTAGCCTTTAGCCAAATAACAAAGGAAGTTGTGTGTTCCTTCTGGAAGCACTGGTCTGGCTGTTTGGTCATTCTCTCTGCATTTCCCAGTTTGTAAAAGCACTGAGCTCCCTCTCTGGTGTTTTGTGTCCGATAATGATGTGCTGGGTAAAAGAATCAGGAACATTAATATGAGCTATATTTTCTGCTCCTAGTCTGTAAAATGAGACATTAATAACTTGTCTCTGTCTTTGGTGAGTTTTTACCAGGGTGATTTTGACAATAAAGACCTTAAGGAATAAGAAGTTCTCGGCTTCTCTGAGGAGGGAATAAACAAAGGTATCTTGAATGATTCATTTCCAGGGAAGTGCTGAGAGTTCAAGGACAGATGGAATTCAGATGCAGGATTTTTTGTTGTTGTTTTGCCAAGTGATTGATAGATAAAAGTGTGTGTGCCTTCTTATTTTATGCAATTAGAAGGCACACTGGACCAGATTGGAAAAAAAATATGGTCTTGATATCCAATTCCCTCCTCTTGCCACAGGATAACCAATCCTCTGTTAGTGTCTAGATGCAGATATCAGACTTGTACTGCTCTCACAGCCAGGTGATGATGGTGATTTTCTCAGGTGAACACTTAAGGCAGTGGATTTCTGGAAATTTCCAGCAATTTCAGCTTGGTGGTGTTGATGTGTACCTGCTTTTCTGGTGGATGGGCTGAGCAGTGTCTGTCAGTAGCATCCATGAGACTTCACAAACACTTGTGTGTTTGTGCTTAGTGCAGCCCTGTGCTGCAAACGTCAGGGAGTAGCTATTCCCTCTGAGACTGGAGGAGATTGCTGTCTTCAGTGGAGTGCACTTGCAGATTGCACTAATGAGGTCAGACCGAGCTACTCTTAGCATTGGTTCATAGAGAAGCAGAAAGCTTTACTTCTGCAACACTTTATAGAGGACTTTCTTTGGGGGAAAAAACTGTCTCCTCTCTGTTTAAATCCTTCTGCTGTAATTGTAACAAAACCAGTGTTCTGATTAGCATGATTGTATTTCTCCAACACAGATGTTATAGAAGTTTGTGTTCTATGGCCATCAATATTTAATTTTACTTTCTTAAAGCTCAATTTAATTTTGCTAAAGAATTATATAAACAAGAACACGTGTGTAACTGAGCTGTGTCTCTCCTCACCACCTCTTGGAATCCAGTCCTTCACTTCTGGGTGGTCACTGCACTTATGGGGTGTTTTTATAGCGGGTATATGGCGGGAGCTGTGTGGTATAAAGGAGAATACAATGGAATCCTGTTTACAATTAGGACGTTTGAACTATCTTGCCGCAGTCGTCCATCTCTTCCTGTGGTCAGCGCAAGGAAGTCGGTTTGTTGTTACAGGGATAGCTTGGGATGTGTTTCAAAACAGCAAGAAAAGCTTTCCTTTAAGGAAGGGGAAACATTCATTCTCTGAGGGCTG
>JAWWMP010000132.1:17618-48880 GCA_035047865.1 Dendrocincla tyrannina | reverse complement strand
GGAAGGGGAAACATTCATTCTCTGAGGGCTGAGAACACTGCGTTTGAGCACGGATGGCAAATACTATGTGTTAAATCCTTTAATACTGAAAGGAAATCCCTGAAAAGCTGTATTATGCCTTTTCCTTCTTGCCAGTCCTTGCCCTTCATAGTTCATTTCTGTCAAGATAGGCAGAGTGAAGCTTTGTTTCAGGGTGAAACAGTGAAGGCTGTTCCTCATCTTGTCAACTTTACTGTCCTAAAAGATGCAGCTGCCACCTCCCTCCATGCTTGCTCTGCCTTGGGCATCCTTGTCAGCAGAGAGATGCTGCAGTACAGGCTTCACTGTGAAGAAAACTGTCGTGTTCCAAAACAATAGAAGCTGCTGGACAGACTGTTGCTGCTCCTTCAGAGGTAGTTCTTGGAAAAATCTTGGCCATTTTTAAAGAGAATCTGCAATGACAGCACTCCCAAACTCAGACACTGGTTTGGGTCAGTGCCATGCAAATGGTTCTAATGAAAACCCAACTTGCCTAAATACCAAAAGTTTGCCAAGCCACATTGTGAAATGCCATTTGCTGTTTGGGTTTGAAGTAGTGGAAGGGTCCATGAGTCCTCCCAGATCTACTCTGGCAGGTCTCCTCAAGGGCCATGGTGTGAACCCCTCTTTGTCTCTATTTTGGTTTAGGGGTTCTGAGTCTTGGGGCTGGAGCCAGTGAGATCAAATCCATTTTTGAAGAGGTTTTGAGATACAGTTGGTCCTGACAGCATGGCA
The DNA here is from genome assembly GCA_035047865.1 of Dendrocincla tyrannina. NCBI lineage: Eukaryota > Metazoa > Chordata > Aves > Passeriformes > Dendrocolaptidae > Dendrocincla > Dendrocincla tyrannina. The sequence continues at coordinate 48,127 of JAWWMP010000132.1, read as the reverse complement.
TATGTCTCAGTTTGAGAGACGGACATGAATTTGGTCTCACACCTGTTTTGCAGCACGCAATATACCTAATGGATTGTGATCATCTTGTTTCAGGGCATGGTTTTAGTTCATTGCCTTAATGTCTTCAAAGGTTAATTGTAGATATTAACAACTCTATTTTTATAGTGTTGTCTTTGTCTGTACTGCTGCCATAGACTGAATGACACAATGTCTGTGCAGAAAGACTGGGCTGCAGCTGACACAGTGCTCCATCCTGAATGAGTTCAGGCTGGGGAGATGAGCAAGGAATGGGTTAGCATTAAACTCCACCCTCGGCAGAGGAAGTGCATTACCACTTTTGATGTGTATTCATGATCTGAGCTCTCGTTCAGCACCAAGAGGGTTATGAAAGGGCTCTGCTGGAGCACTTGTCTCCAGCTGCTCTTAGACTGAAAACTCTTTTCTTTTGATGTGATCTTTCAGCAGTTACTCATTCTTCTCCTTCAGAGGAGATGACTGTAATGTCCTGTGCACATGCAGTAAGTGTATGCATTCACAGTATTTAACTGTATACTGTGCAGTTAAGCATTTAAAAACATAAATTACTGCAGAGCATAGCTGCTCATATGTTTAACATCCAGCATCTCAGAAAGCATATCCCAGTTCCTCGTGGCAGATGCTTCTGCCTGGCAGCTGTGCTCTGAGCTGCACACAGGGCATCTGTAAGGTTGGTACAGTCACTAATCTGAACCTGTAGGCTTGTGTAACTACTCCTGCCTTTCCAGCTCTCCATTTCTGGGACCTTGCTGGAGTCCTTGCAAGAGCCCAGGTGTGAAGATGTAATTTCACACTTGGTAATTGTGTATTCTCTGGTCGTTTACATCTTAAGCATCTTTGAAAACAACAGCCGATCCAGGAGTGACAGGGCTCTCCTAACCCCCAGGAGACCTGTGCCAGCTCCTTTGCATGCCCGTGCACACACGTTTGGCTTTGTGCTGAGTCACCCCCAAGACACGGAGCCAAAGGCCTGGCTGCGATGTGCATGTCCAGTGAGGTGGGGACACAAGTCTGAGCTTCACAAAAGCCAGACTCAGTCCAGTGAAAGTTGTGGCCCAGAGGGGTGTGTGTTTTGTCATGCTGAAAGCAAAGTAGGAAATGTCTGGCCAGATCCTGCAGTACTCAGTGCTCTGTTGCCCTGATCCAGACCTTCTGGTTGTGTGGCATGTGCACGGTTTCCCCAAGAGACACAACCTTGATGCTGTCGGCTGTCTTGAGACAGCAGTGAGGAAGTCCCTGTGGATGCAGGTGTACGTGGTCATCCTCACGTCTCAAGGCAGATCATAATGTCACAGCCTTGGGCTTCTGCAAACTGAGCACATCAGAGATGTACGAGGCTTCTGTAGAGTTGCTGATATTGCTGCCTCACCTGAACATTCCTTATCTTTCTAGCAAAATACTTTATTATGCTGCTTTTGTATGTTCAAATACTGAAGCAAGCCATAGAAGTTCATGAGTCTCCTTGCTGTTAGGACTTTGCATTACTTTTGAAGCCACCTGATTCAAAACTGTATCAGACTTCTAAAAAGAAGTATCCAAGGGTATGGAATAGTATTGACAAAAAGCAGTGATGAAGCATGTGATGAATCCAAATCGAGATTAAGGGTACATGTACTTCACAGCATAGCCATGATAAACAGAACTGCATTTCCAGTTGGTCGTGTTGAGCAATAAAGGAAGAGGGATACTGGAGTTCTTGGCTCAGAAGAGGTTCATGCTCACTTACAAAAAGAAGGCATTGGACTAGAACATGGTTTGCTTGACGTGTTACTGGTTTTCTGTTTGGCCTAGTGAAAGGGTGGGAATAGTTCAGAGAAGATGAAGTGTGAATAGAAAGGTTTTTTTTAAAGCAAAATGAAAAATAAACTGAAGAAATGGAGGAGAAAAATATCTGGATAGATATGAAGGGAATATAATTAGAGGGCAAGTTCTCAGCATAAAAATAGAACCTTAGAACAGTGCTGACATTTCAGGTAGGATCAGGCCGAGGTTGAAAGTGGCTATGGACTGCTTCAAGATGTTTGTGTATCTGGGATGGGAGAGATTTTTTGTGTATATTTTTGGAGTTGCTAATTGTTTCAGGCGCTTTGTTTAAATAAATTAGGCAGGGTATAAAGTAAGCAGTGCTGGTCACTTGGTGCTGGCCTTCTCGATTCATAGGTGGGCATTTACTGGCCACTCCTTTTTCTTTGGTATTTAGCTTCTTGCCCAGCTAGGACAGCTGGGAGATAATATTCAGGGCATTAAATTCTTTACTATTGGCCATCCCTGGTTTTGTCTGAATAATAGAGCATCCTGGGAAACAGAGGGGACTCAGCAATTTCCTGTGGCTCTATTTACTCTGTCCAGGCAGCTCTTTGATATAAGTAGATTTCTGGTTTACATACAAAGAGCTGTCAAAAATGTGCTCGTGTATGTTTTTGGAGCCAGGTTCCTCTGCGAATGCTGCCTGTTTTGCATAGTTGAATTGAGACAGAGCATCCATAAAAGCAGTTAAACCTTATTTATTGGCATTTTGTGTCACACCACAACCAGCCAGACTCTGATAGATGTGCCATGTTGTCTGTAACTGGTCAATGGGTCTTGAGATGGGGACTTGAATTCACTAAGTCATTGAAGTCAAGGAAGCATCAGAAGAGAGTTGGAGGGCAAAAGCATCTGAGCTTCTCCCAGAAAAGTGCTGCCCTGAAAGGGATGTGTGAACACTGCACTCGCTTCGGAAGGAGTTTCCCAGTTGCCGTGTTCTCTGTGAACTGCAGTTAACTCTGAGGGTTTGGCTTCCAGAAATCTCAGAAATTTCAGAAGCTTTAAAAGGTAAAGTAAATTACCACCAACTCTGCTGCTTCCTTTCTTCTAAACCAAACACATTCTTCTCAAATTGAAATGTAATTATGGACCCAATGTACTCTGAATGTTTTATTTCGTCAAACTGAAAATTATATTCTCTGCAAGTTGCTTAAAGCCAAAATAAAAAATCCCCACATAATTATAGCAGCAGTGTGGAGGAGGTCTGCTAGGATATTGTATGATACATTTTGACAGCTGCTTTTTACTGGAAGGTTGTCAAGACCCTCACAAAAACATTCTGAAGTGCTTAAAATGGGCGAATCCAGAATCTGTAGCTGTCGTGTTGGTGGCCGACACAAGGACTGGTGCATTGGGCTGGGGTTAGAGCAGCGGGTAAAGTCATGTTCTCAGCTGGACTTCTCAGCTGCATTCAGGAGCTTTGTTGAAGTTGTAAAGGATAAAACTGAACCTTTATTTGGCACATAGAAGAACTCTCCAAAAATGTTCATCACGGGAGAGGCATTTCAGATATTTCTAATTTTAAAGATTTGGCATGGAGGATTCACAGTTATCCTTGTGGTCCATAGGCCAGTGGCAGATGTGGCAGTTAGAACAGTGAATAAAATCCATCTTTGGCCCCTTGCTTTCTTCCATAGCTGTTGCCACATGTACGTGCAGTCCCCAGACTTTGCAAATGCTGACAGTTTCAGCTCCATGGTAACTCGATCTCTGTAAATGCAAAGTGTGTGGAGGCAAACCTGGTCCATCTGTCCCTCAGCGCTGCTGTTTGGCAGCCCAGCACTGACGCAGTGTCCGAGAGCTGGTGTCCCTTTGCCTGCGGGCTGCAGGGCAGCCGGCTCTGCCTGGGCACAGCCTCCCTCTGCCTCCGGAGCAGCATAGCAAAGGGATGCCTCAGTCTCCTGCCTTATCGTTTGGGTAGGGCACTGTGCAACTTGCTGGTTCCTGTCTGTTTTCTGTGGGTGAGCGGTGGAAATGGAGGGCTGCAGCAGGCAGCACGTCTGCAGCTGGGTCAGACGGTGAGTCACACAGGCTCCAGGGAGCTGAGACCCATCTGCACTGGAGAGGGTGACCCGAGGAAGGGCATGCATGTGGCTGTCTGGGAAGAAAGGGAGACCCAGTGTGCAGCTGCCTGGTATTCAGTCCCCTCCTCGCTGCACGTGGGTCCCTGGCACCAGCTTCAGAGGTTCTTATCAAGGCATCTGGTGGTAACTCTGGGTGCAGTTTTAGATCAGTCAAAGGATAAGGTGAATTTCTTGAATGTTCAAGAACCCTGTGTACATTTGGTGAACAGCACTTTGTTCCCAGTGAGGATAGCATGTGGCTTTGGCTTCTTGGGAAATCACGGGGCAGATGGTATTCGATGGCTGTGCTGGAGAGGCATGGTTTTGACTCCTGAAAAACTCCAGAAAACAGACAGAAAGGAAGGAAAAGGCAAAGAAAGAACTTGTGAGTTCTCTTCATACTGGGGGGATGGCAGTCTGTACTGGAGTATTTTGCAACACTTGCTTGTTGAACGTGTTTGAGGGAATGCTGAAAAGAAACAAGTTTCCTTAAGTAGGGGTTCAAGGAAAACTAGTCAGTTGAGGTAGCCAAAAATCCCCTTTCTTTACGGGGCTGCCAAAACAAAAGATGGAGCCAGCTGAAGACTGAAGGTCATGTGTGATTGTGGCTTCGAGGCTGAATGCATTTAGGGATTCGCTCCTTCAACTAATGCTCATTTGCATCAACTGACATTGACTCAGACTTCAGGGGAATCAGATTTGCTTTGATTTAGCTGAACTGTGAAGTACGTTCGAGATTTATTTTTTTCAGACTGTCTGCTGGTATAAATTCCAGAAGTGTTTACTGGAATTTCAACCGAGACAGGACAGCTATCCCAGGTGCCCTCCTATTTGTTGTTTTTGTTAACATCATTATTCTAAGACTATAATTACTTGGAAAATACTGCTAGTTAGAATTACCGCATGGCTTAGCAGGAACTGAGGAACCCACTTCTCCTTTTGCATAAGCAGTTTGGTCATGTCTGTCCTTGGTTTCAAGGTTGGGAGTTGTGCTTGAAATTGGGGCTCGTGGCAAGGAGTCAGTGCATGAGGAATGAGCATGAAGTCTTTGATGTAAGAATGTGTCCCATCGCACAGCAGGGCATCATCATGAGGATTTTCGTGAGCTTGTGTGTTAATGTTTGTGGCTTTCATGAAAGAAATGCATTTTGAGAAGGGATCTGTAACGGACATTTCCAAGTCTTTTGTAGAGAAAATTTTTTAGGACTTTTTGACAAATTTGCATGTACAACATCCAACCAGTACTTGAAAGAGAGGGCTACCTTGGGTTGTATTTAAGGCTTCACTTTGTATCCAGATAATGAACATATAAACACTAGCAACAGAGAGTTGCCTGCTTAGGTCGCCTGTTTGGTTTGAGCAGGCTGAAATCAGCTTTCAGTGAGTTACGTGTTCCTACCCTGTCTGCATTGCAATAGTTTTTTCTTATTAATATGCAATTTAGTTAAACCATCAGTATTTTCAAATCAAAGGATTGTGAAGGTCTTGTTCTGTGTTGAAGGGCTGTTTAATGTAGTTCTGCTCTCCGAAACTCAGAGGAATGGTAACCTGCTGGGCCTTCTCCTCAGTAAGATCCTTTTGAAGCTATCACAGTACTCTCGAAAAGCTTCAACAGCATGTCCGCTGGAGCATTGCAGTGACTTGAGTGTTAGTGATTTAATTCGAAGCAGAACTTGGCATCTGGCTGGCTTAGGAGTTGTAGAAGTTGGCCTGATCTGTGATTTATGGATGTTTAGAAGATGTTGAACAACGAATTTTGAAGAGCAATGTAAACAAAGTATGTTTATATTAGCAATTCTTTGATGTGAAAATCTATTCAGGAGGTGCCAGGGCGCTATCAGAGAACAGCATCAAGACCATCCCCATGTGTAATTCCTCAGCAGGCATTTCCTGCTGTTACTCCATGGGGCTGCACCTGGTCTTTGGCATGGCTGGGAATGCCTGTCCAGGTACAGCCGTTAATGAGCTTTTCAAAGAACTAAGGAGGCTCTTATAAGACAGGAAACTGGGACCAGCTAAGCTGCTCTGAGCTGGCTCTGTTAGCATCATCCTTGGGCAAACTTGCTAAGTCAGGAGTGGTACCTGAAAAAATGGAACTTCTTCCTAACCAAGTTTTTGGGAAGTGTTCAGGATTCACTAGACCTTATGCTTTCAGATGAGAAATAAAAGCAAAGTCACAATTATCTCTCAGGAGCAAATGGGGTAAGGTACCAGAGGGGAAGGTGACCTGTGTGGTTTCAGGTGTGTTTCTATGGGCTGTTTGGAAATGGTTGGAAACATTTTGGAGTAAGTTGGCTAATTTTTAAACTGCAGGTTAGGATATCTTTTATCTGCTTGTCTTTTCAAACGCATGGCTTTTATTTCCATCTGTACTTCAGGTGAGGTGGATGACTGAGGGGTGTTACTGATACAAGTAAGCAGGGTGTGCCCTGGAATCCTGCTGACTGGGAGACTTAAATGGAGTTACCAGTCAGATTTCATTAGAAACACAGATAGGTAATTTTATCAAGAAGGTTTATGGTCTAATTTTCCTTTTTTTTCGTATACAAGGGGGGGACCACACAGGACAGCTTAAGAAGATATTAAATGTGTGGAGTTCACACAGGCTGAACGTGTTCTTTCATCCATGCAGACAGGACAGGGATGAGGCATGCCAATGGAGTGTGGTCAAGACAAGTCTGTAATTAGGATTTAGCTGTTGATTACACACATTAGATCAGGTTTCCAAGCCATCCTTCCCAGAGCTGAGGGTTATTGACTTTGCTTGAAACATGAGAGTTTTATTAATCGGTGCTGTGGGTGCCAAGGCAACATGAAGTACCACAGACCTCACCACAAAACTGTGATTGCACATGGTTGTATCTCCTTTGGCATCTCCAGTGGGCTGTCAAAAGAGCCTGGAAATTCAGAAACTTAAAGGAGTCAGAAAACAGGAGCAGTGTTATGCAAATATCACTGTTGGACCAGGATCCAATTTCCTGTACTCCAGATGAAGCAGATGACCAGGAAATGCAAATGAAAGCTGCCAACAGCAAAAGGGAGGCATGGCTAGCAAAGAAGCACAGGGAGAGCAACAGCTTTTCAGATGAGGGGGAGGCATGGAAGAGAGGGCCAGACCTGTGAACTCACTCGGAAGAGATCACAGGAGGGCAGTGCTGGCTGCTGCTGAGCCCAGACGTACACGGGCCCGTCGTTGCTCTGTGCTGAGGCAGTGTGGCCGTGTGCAGGATCACTGTTAACTGAGCCTGGAACATCCGGATGTATTTGACTGAATCGCAGAAGTGATCAGAACAGAAAGCTGGAGCGCGCTGGGGAGACGGAGTAGTCTGTTTCTGCATTTGAAAGCCTGTTTCCCCCTAAGAAGTCTGCTTCTTCACAGCCATTAGAGGCAGGTTGGGCATCTGGGGGAGACTGATACAGGACAGCATCTCCCTCTTCCCCTTCCCTTCTTTCTTTCCTCTCTGGTCATCTGTTTTCTCTGCAAAGAAACAGCAGCAGTCCCATAAACAATCTTGGGTGATCCTTTCTGTCCCAGCGTCACCGGTGTCTAACTAGCACAAGGCTCTGCGTGGCTCTGGTGAATGAACCAAGCAGCAGCACAGCAGCGCTTTTCCTCTGGCTGTGATATCACAGTGCTGGCGACTTTCAAAGAGCCTCTGAGGAAATCTCCAAGATGGGAAGGAGAAGCCCTCAGAAATAGATCTTTTGCCTTCCTCGAACCCTTCCAAAGAGGAATTGGCTTTCCATGTCTGCAGTGAAACCTGTGGGCAGCACAACACATGCTGCTGGTTTTGGTTGTAGCTTTCCTGGAGATGAACGTTCTCAGGAGGTGGAGTGCTGAAACGTGGTGGGGGGCAGGAAATAGTTATGAAAGACACCTAAGACTAAGTAAGTTTGAACAGTGTGAGGCAGCTGTGACAGTCTGTTTCTGGTGCACTTCAGCTTAGGCTGCTCAGCTGGGATGAGCATGGGACAGTCCAGTGGTGCCATTGACACACCCTCTCCTGAGCCACAGCGTACAGCCAGGCAAGTGGTGGTGCACATGTTTCCTAGGAAAACTAGTTTTCCCTTCTGAGAGCAGCACAGTGCAATTCCCTTTGACTCTGTGTTGCCCTCTGCTTTCCCATCCCAGCGGCAGGAAGGGTCAGCCTGCAGGGCTGTGGAAGGAGCAGCTCTGACACAGCTGCAGTTATGAGAAGTCCCCTCTCCCTCTTTGGCACCTTTGTTGATGCCACTGTTCACTTTTCTCTCTTCTCCTGTCAAGTCAAGAACTGTTTAGGGGAGAAAAGCCTCCAGCTCATCAGCCCTGTGAGCTGCATTTGTAAGCTGTTAAAGATGTGGCTGTTGAGCATCTCCTTTGTATGACGGATCTGGGACCAAATGCGTGTGAGTCCACGGAACAGGCTTGATTCAGTCAACCAAAATTGTAGGGTAGCTATAGTTTTCCCTTTTTTACTTGATGGCAGAGTTTTCATGTGGTCACAGCACACAGTCACGTGATTTACAATCAGATGGATTAACCACTGAGTTATGCTTCACGTATGCTTATAAATCCACATGCATACCTTCCAGATGTGAGGCAGAGAGCAGCAAGACATCTTTAGGATGTATTAGCGAGGCTGTTTTCCAACTGAAAATATACACCTGGCATTAAATCCCACTGACATGGTATTTGAAGAGAAATTCCAGCAAAGATGTGCTTGACAATCCCATAGGGCTATTTATAGGCAGTTCTGTCAAATTTAGGGCAAACTTGTCTTTTTTTTTTCCTTTCCCTTCCAACCACATTTGCTGCTGGATTCTCCAGGCTGGCTGTGGGCTTTGCATGAAGCCATCTGCACAGTGGCACCACCCTGTAATTACATGGGGAGGGATCTCTGACTTCTTGTGCTGGTAGATTTGTTTGTGGGGCATTCTGAGTGTGACAGGAGGGACAGGGCCTGGGCCACAGTGAGAGTTTGGTGAAACAAATCCAGCTTGGACTGCTTTTACATTGTGAGAAATTGTTCCTGGAGTAATTAAAATGATATTTAAAAAAACCCTACATGTCTAAGACAGAAGGTTACCATGTGGTGAAGGGCATCCATTCTGCATGTTCAATTAAGAAGTCAGGCTGCCATCTTCCAAAGTCAGAGGTTTTTTACTTTGATTTTTGTTTTGTTCGTTTAGGTCAGTTTAGGCTGCTTTTTTCCGTTGCAGTTTTATCTTCTGTTTTTGTTAATTATTGGCACTGTAGTTGTGCCCACTGTGAGGTACTCTCCCTTCTGACCCTCTGCCACTGCTCATTTGGACGGATGGGTGGGTTTCACTCCTGCTGTGACAGAAGCAGGGTCATTTCAGTGGTGCTGCAATTAACTGAAGTCTTATTTTATAAATATAGATGTTACATAACTAAAAAATCTTAGGATCAGGAATGCTAAGAGAGAAGTTAACTTCTCTGAAAGCTGCTTTGCAGGTGCATTCCTCGCCTGCTGAGAGCAGAGTTAGATTGGGGCACTCCTTCTGAGGAAAACAGTAGGAAAAATATGCTTGATGCTCAGTGTGCTGCTTCTCTGGGTGTTAAATCTGGTATTTATTAATGAAAATCTGCAAACAGCTTCTGCAGCTTGCCAAGAGGTGCTAGTAAAAGCTCGCTGCCCTCCTACCCTTGCCCTGCATCTGTGCAGGAGCGTGAGCTCGTGGTCTCTGGCCCGTCCCCGTCCCCTGAATTGGGGAACAAATCTGTAACCAGCCAGATGCAAGAGTGAAAGCTTCTCCCTGGTCTCTTCCAGCAGTGCCAGCACTGAGTACACACCGGGGATACAGCTGAAGTTCAGGCCCTAAGGCTGCTAAGTGGATTTTATAGAAGTTTCAGTAAACAAAAATTTTAAAAAGGGGAGGGGGAAAGGAAGTCTGGGAACAACTTGCTCAGTTCAGTGGTTGGAAGACATGACATTCATTACAGTCCAACCTGTTCAAATATCCTTGACAAATACTGGGAAAGGGTCTTCTTTAAGTAGGTGGGTTGTTTTAAAAGGTCTCTCCTTAAATAAAAGAAAAAAGGAGACCGAGTCTGTGAGGACTGCAATCCCTTTTTTCCTCTGGGAGAAGCACCATGGCTGCAGGGAGGTGCTACAGGTGCAGGACAGGAGCCATAGTGTGGGTTGGGCTTGACCTACCCTCGGGTCAGGGAAAAACTCTGTGTCATGGATGAGGTGCCTCTGAGGAGTCTTACCCCCTGAGCACATCATGCATAGTTAGCCAGATGGACATCAAGCCCTGTTTTTAATTAGGCTTTCAAAATCAACAGCTCAACTGACTTCTGTTCCTAATGACAGAAAAAACGAGTATGCTCTTAAATGATCAAAACAGTTTAAGCTTTTGTACATTAAAAGCAAGACACTTCTGTTTTGATTTGATTTTTACTTCCTTTCCTGTCTTTCTCTTTTCAGTTCATTTTGGGTTCCCCCCACGCCCCCCTTTCATGGCAGGTTGAGGACTCTGGTGGGGATTTGAGCTGCTTGTTACATTTTGTGAGTCTATCTACGGCTAGGGATCTTAGTTATGTTTTGACTGACCTGAGTAAAGCTGGTTTTTAACTGTATAGACCTTGAGCCATTGGTGAGTGTCTGTTCTGTCTGGCACAAATATTTGCCGTGGTCCTTCAGGTCTCATAACTTGGTTTTGAGGAGAGTTGAAGTGTGATTGCATAGGAAATGTCTGTGAAGCCCACAGCAGCTACTAGCAGCTGTCATCATATGTGGAGTTCAGCTCTCCTGGGTTTTGTGTCAGAGTACATTCTTGCTGTGTGGTTTGATTCCTGTTTGTTCTCCTAGGTTCCATCAGAACTGGCATCAAAAAAAGAGAAGGAGACATCTAGTAAGCTGTGCCCAATTATACCTTGGTGTGAATAAACTGGGGAAAGAGCTTGCTCTGCCCCTTTTGGAGAAGAATTTGGCTGTAGCTGCTAGCACCAGTTGGCCCCTCTGCACCTGCCAGGCACAGCCAGCTTTCCAGCTGCCCCAGAGGCCAGGGAGGAGTACAGGGAGGGAGGCTTTGGAAAAGCAAACACATGTGTCGGCAGGATCACTGCCTTGAAGTTGTTATTGTGGAAGTGCAGGCGACCCCAGTGCGCAGGGGGTGACGTGCTCATTTCAGTCCCTGCTGTTCCGGAGGAAGACTCTTAAAATCTGAACAACTCATTGCTGTTTTAGGGTGTCTGTTGGTTGCCATGTAGGCAGGTAGTGTGGCTTCTGGTGCCAGAGTTGTGTGCATGTATCTCCTTAGGGAGGACTGGCCTAGAGACCAGTCTCTCAATGTCCATCACTCTGGGTGCTGTTGCCAAAGAGTGGGAGCGTCCAGCAGAGCCATGGCCCCGTGGTTTGCCTCGACAGCTGAAGCTGAGGTTGTCAAAACATTGTGTTTGCCAAGGCAGTGGGACATCCTGGAATTAGCACAGGTTGTGTCCGTTGAGAACAAAATAATGCTGAGCTTTTGTAGATTTGCTGGGCCAAGGCAGCCTCCACATCTTGGGAGGCAGAGCCCTGATCCAGGGAGGATGCGCCGCCCCAGTCAAACCCTCAGTGCCAGGCTGGGAGCCCTCTGCTCACCCAGCAGCGTGAGCAGGGGGGTCTGTTCCCCTTGTGTAACTCTCCTCCCCTCCCCAGATTTTGACTCACTTTGAAAGTGAGAACAAAAAACCAATCTCTCCCCCAGTTCAAAGATACACAAATTAATCCTTTACTATTTTTACGGTCATTTTTCTCCAGTGGAAAACAAATTATACGGATGGACTCGTGAAAAGCCAAGCCCTCAGAACTTGGCAGAGGCAGCGTTCCTGCGGTGTGAGGTGAAATGGAAACGCTGCACACCTGCCTGTAGCTGCCTCCCTGCCACGCGTGTCCCGTGGCTGCCAAGCCAAACAAGCAGCGGCGTTTCAGTAGCACCTGCAGAGGAGCAGGGCCAGGCCCTGCCAGCAGAGCCCCAGCCCCAATGTTCCACTGCACAGGCTTTATTTTCCTTTCCCTCCATTTGTGTGGAGCTGTTAGTGATGACCTGGCTGGCCTCCCTGTGCATGTAGGCTGGGGATGAATACAGGCAGCTGGCAGCCCTGGACACCTGCAGCACCTGAACACTGCGGGGATTGTCCGTCCCACAGGACCCGGCACACTGGGGAGCCTGCTCCGGGCTGGGTGTCTGCCCAGGCATGCGTAGCCGGACAGGAAGTCAAGCGGGGCTTCTCTGGGGCCCTGAAAAGATCCTTGGCTAGTTAATAGGAAAGACATGATTTGTTTTCTTTCTGTCAGAGGAAGAACAAGGATGACCGGGATGCAAATGCAGGAGCCCTCCGTGCAGTGCTGCCTTTGTTGCAGAGGGAGGCTTGTCTGTGTAAATCCGGTTCGTACAATGCTTGGGCAGGCTTTGAGCAGTCTCTCTCACTGACCTTGGGCATACTCTTATTATTCTATTTTCTCTTGCCTCACTACTTAGAAATTCGTAAATCAGGTGTTTGCCAGGGAAAATATTTTGAAGCCCTTCTGATGGGGCAGGTACAGGAGATCAAGCTGAAAAAAATCCCACCCCAAAACCCTTGAGCAATATTTGTCAACTTTTGGAAGTTGACATTCCTGGAACAAAAGCGTGCATTTCTTCTCACATTCCTTCTAGGCTGAAATCTTTTGCTGGTTTGTGTAATGGTTTACAAATCTAATAATTACAGAAGTTGCGTTTGTTTTCAGTGAAACAGTTAGCAAAGTGACAAATGGCTGTGCTCCATTCTGCACAGCTGTTTCCTATGGCCCCGTGGGCCAGTGGCAAACCTGTGATTGCAAACCCATGTGAGCCGTGAACTGACTGTGGCTCAGCCTGGGACCTGAGTACCTTCAGATACACTTGTAGTAACTTCTGCGGTCCGACCCACAGCACATCCTGGAGCTCACAGGGAACAGTTACTCAAAAAACCTAATAGCTGCAATAGCCACATGTCCCCTAAATCCGTCATCCTGCCTCTCAGCTGGATGCCACGGAAAAATGGGACTTGGGGCTTGGCAGAGGGATTTGAAAGAAGCACACAGAAACTTAGTTTGTGTAGTAGGCATAAAGTGCCATCCTGAGCAGCCGGAAGCCCTGGTTCTACATTTTGTGTCAAGTTTTGCTTTGGCTTTGTGTTTCTGGGTTTACTAAAAGGCTTGTAGTTCCTCAGTGGCTGTAAAGAACAGCTTCCATTCCGAAAAGGTCCCAGGAGGCATCTGTAGGTCTCTTTTTTTGATAGATCTTGGTTAAAAAGCAACTCCTCTCTTCCTAGTCCTACACCTAAATTCAGGTAGGGTAGGGAGTCCTCCACGGGTTATTTTTATACTTTCTTTTGCCTTTCTTGTTGACTTTCTTTTCTTCTCCCCTGCCACATTTCCTTATATACAGGCAACTGCCTTCATATTTCTGCTTCTTTCCCTCTTGCGTCTCTTCGTTCTACTCAGAATGTCACCTGCAGCACCTCCTCCTCTTTGACCTGGAGAGAAAACTCTCCTCTGCTCCCCAGCTCCCCGTTAGCTGGACCCAAAGGCTGGGGTTGCCTTATCCCTGCCCATGCCAGCTTCTTGTCTGTCTGAGCAAATTCTGAGCTCTGTGTGCGTTTCTGGTTTTAATAAGCTCCTTTATTTTAATGCTAACAGAATTAATCTGAACTCGCACTCTCAGCATGCTGTTCTCAGCCAGAAGATTGTTTTCAAACTGAGGCAACACCCTGTTTACACAGATAGGCAAATTCACAGTCCACAGAGCTTCTTCCAGTTAGAGCAGCTGCTGAACCCTTCATGTAAGGGCAGCACATGGTTCGCATGCACAGCAAACAGTTCTTCTTCTGAAGGGTAACTTTTTTTTTTAACTTTATTTTTATTTTTTTCCTTTATTATTTTTCTTTTCCTGAAGAGTTGAAAGCTAGAACATCTGCTTCTTGGCCAGCCATTCTTTCCCACAAACATTACTTCCCACGTTCCAACAGCTTTGTTGGGCCATTGCGTGTGGATGTGTCTCGGTGCCCGTGTTTCTGGAATCTGCCCAGGCTCACACCAGGAAGCACAGGGAGCTGTTAAACCAAGCAGGGTCCCGTGAGACCTGTGTCTCGCGCTGCAGGTTCACTGGCTGCTCAAGAGACAGCATATTTCTGCCTTCCCCTGCCTCCCCCACCCAAACCAAACTGAGCAGAAACTAGATCCTAGCCTGTACACCCATGCTTGGTACTGTTTTAGCTCCAGTGAGCCAAAAGAACAGGTCAGCACTTCATTCCTGCATGGACAGCAGACGTGGTCAGAGCACCTGGATTACAGATACCGAGGTGAGGTCCTGTCTCTGACTACTGTTACCCACTGGTATTTCTGTTGAATGTAACCTGATCTGCAGGTGGCAAATAAGGCCAAACACAGTGCAACAAAATTAAATTGCTCCTTATTAAACGTATGTTTCCACCAATAATGTGTTTTACACCTGTCCCTTTCAGCCCAACTGCACTTGGTCTCCTGGGTGTCCACCTGTAATATTGTCCACCTGAAAAGAGCTATTTGATAGGAGAAAGAAACATTATTCACAGTACCCCAGAATGCCCAAATAAGGAACAATATACTCTTAGAGTAAGTCCCAGAGAATTAGGTAAGGGATGTAACTCAAACAAACAGATGTAAGCTAACTCTGTATACTCAGATGAGATAAAGAACAAACGTTATAATTTTTGGTGGTGAAACACTATGATGCTGTACCTGCTAAAGAACTTAAATCAAGATGACCAATAAGACCCAGAAGGGCCGAAAAAGGACTTTCAATAGGGGTCTGACTATGTAAATCAAACTGATAAATATGTATTAAGTGAGGCTATCTATAGAATCTGTAAACAGGATGTGTGATAAAAAGCCTGCCTATCTGTCATTTGGCACATTTGATTAGAGGAGCTATCCTCCAAATGTCCAACGTGGTGAACAAAGCAAGCCTTTTTTAACACCTACAAGTTGGGGTTAAGGAGTTTGTTTCTGCTGCTTTTCCGTATCACCTCTGTGAATTAGTAATTGGCGCGTAAATATTGTCTGTCCCTGCTTTCCTGTCATCTACCCTTGGTCTTGTGTGCTGTTAAAGGACCCATTCTCAGAAGGTTACACCAGTTAGCAAGGCTGGTCTCTCTGTATTCACTTATATTTTCCGTACCCTGCTGCACTGCACCTGAGCACTTGTGTGCTGCAGTGATCTCAAAAAAAGTGGAATCATGGAACTCGTGAGTTCATTTGCCATCTTGTAGGTCCCAGTCCGGCAAAGCCTTTGGATACATTTAGAATTTTACACTATCTTGTGTGTAGAATGTGCCCAAAGCTGTGCTGAGAGGTGCTGAAAGAAAAGTCTGTATTAAAATGTATGCTTTCAGAGCTGGAATGTTCTGCTTTAAGGAGGGACAAGGCAGGGGTCCGGGGAGAGCTTAAAGTTTTCCTGAGATAATTGACACCTATACCTTTTAATCTCTAAAAGGTACCTGTGGGTTTTTCCCCTGCTGGGGATATTAATTGGTGTTTAACTCACTGCTCACTTTGCTGGCACACAGCAAAGGTGTGAGCTCTGAAGAGCTCACCTGCAGCATTGTTTTATGAACAAATGAAGACAGCCCCCTGGTACATGGGAATTAGCATAAGTTTGAGGTCTTTCTTGGAAGGCTGATCTGTATCAACAGCTTTTCTTTCATAAGCAGCACTGCTTAGCAGCAGAGTGAGGCCACGGATCGGACTGATGCTGTTGCACTGTGGCCCATGCAGGGCAAGTACAGCCTCTGCCAAGAGAAGATCAGGGCATGGAAGAGGGGTGTGCCTGGCACAGCACTCCACTGTTCCTTACTGATAACACAGAACCTGATTTGGTGGCTGTGCAAGTTCTGCTTGATTTTGAAGATCACTGAATGGAAGAACACAGTGGCAGGCTGGTAGGGCTCTGTTCTGAAAGGCCATAGAATTGTACAAATAACCCATGTGGTTAAGGAGATCAGTAGATGTCTGGATGAATTGATTATTCACAGTGGTTTGCTGGGTTTCTTTAATCTGGTTTGGGGTATGACAGGTTGATGTTAGGCTTCTTCAACGATTATGGGCATACAGTCCTGAAGAAATGCCCCTGTGTTTAGCACAGTCAAGCGCAGGTCCTTTCTAAATGCTCTGCTTTCGTCTGTAGGAAGCAGCAGCTGCCAATGGTTTTGGAATAATCAGGACATTGGCATCCCATAGTATTTGTCTACTGTAAAAACATATCACTGGAGATGGAAGTGAGAAAGATAGGCAGGGAAATGTAGGATCCATTCCAAATGGATCTGTTCTATTCCAAATGGCAGTTTGCCAGTCTTGAACTTTGTCTGCTGTCTCAGCCTCTCCCCATGGAGAGATTTATATTTATCTGAATGTATCATACATAATTAATTGTAAATAAACAGTATTTACTCCACTGAAACTCCAAGAACTCCTGAGTCCTTGGTGAAACCTCACTTCTGTGTCCCTCTAGGATCTGACAAAGGAAAGGGAAATCCATGTTGCTGGATGGTTGTCACAGCTTCCTTTCAGCTTAAGGGCTTCCTTCTACTCTACTTCTCTCTAAATTGTAGTTAGTATAAGTCACTTCACTCCAGCTGTAAATAGGTTCAGACCCAAAAGGTCTATGTACATGTACCTTTCCAACCCCATTGCAAACAAAAGCTTTTTCACCTTTTGCCATATAAATTTCTGAAAACTCAGGTAGGTGTAAATCACTTAATAGAATTCATTGTGTGAGATACAAATCAGAAGTGTAATGAGGAGATTTTTAGGAGAGGATTTCCCTATTCATGGGTTTTATTGTATTTTTATTCCCTCAGTTACTTTTCTGTCAACAGCTTTATCATTTTGGGAGGAAAGAGTGCAAATTTCCTCAGGGGCAAAAAGGTGCAGCACAAAGTTTAGAAGAACTAAAGAAAATTCAGCTGATTCATAGTGGCATGAGTGAATGGGTCATTAAAATGAATCATGGCTGAGGAAAGAAGAGAGGTGATATTGACAGATGAGAAGAATCAAAAGCCTTTAGTGTTGAGGAGGAGGCCTCAGAAGTGTACTTGTAGCATGCGGCACTGTGGATACTCTGGTAGCTCTCCTGGAGGCTGTAAAGCAATGTTATGGTAGTCTGAATGCTTGCCTGAGTTTTGTGACAAGTTATGGCAGATTGAACAGTTTTTAGGAGTTGATTCTGTAAGCAGAAAAGCCTTGTGAGATAGCCTTCTGTTTGATGTTGCAAGTGGCACTGTAACATCTACAGCTTTTCTCAATGATCAGGCCACACTACACGAGTCAAGGTGTTCATTGAAAGCTGTTGATCCCTCTCAGATGCACAACACACACCTGGGATTGTATCTAACTGCAGGCACAGTGTGCAGTGCCCTTGCTGTGTGCTTGAGACATTTTGGTCCTGGCCTTGTATTTGCTTGTACCTGGCTCTGCAGATGCATAAATCAGTTGTTCCAAATGGGGAGTGCAGAGGGAGGAGACTTGTATTTCAGATGGTCGTATGTACTGCAGGAGATTCTTCTGGCTCTTCCCATCAACAGCATTGAGAGTACAAAATTGCAAAATGAGTAACACATGTTTTGATGGAATTAAATGTGAAATTGGAAAAGGAAATGTGTCTCAAGTATAACAAAGGCTTGCCAGATAAACCATTACACTCTAGAAATTTGCTGCTGTTAAAATAAAAAATGTTTGTTGAAAGAGTTCCATGTGGTATTGTATCATTTCCCCACATTCAAAAAAAGAAGTATCACTCGATTTCAGCTGAGTAAAAACAAACACGTGTGCAGCTAACAGATAATGTTATACCTCACCTGCCCAGTGACCTCTGTGCTTTTAGGGTTATTTCTGTGGATCCCAGGATGCAACAACCCTTCTGTCTACTGGTCCTTTTTGCTTTTTGAGTGGTGGTAGTGTGAGATAAAGAATTGCCTTCTGCCAGCCTATCTCTGTTTAGCTGCCTTGCCTTAGTCAGCTTTGCTTCTGAGCGCAGATTTTGCTCTGCTGTTTGATCGTATTTAGAGTTTGTGCTCTGGAACTCATTAGCTGTGAAGACTGAAGCAGTACAGGGATTGTCTTTCAAGAGAGAGGGCTGGCAAAGCATGCTGTTTTCTCTAGTCAGGGCATGGAGCAGAGGTGTGTAGTAAGCAGCTCCCAGTCCAACACCTCTGAAAAGCTAGAAATCCATTGTGAATATTGCATTGAGTAAGTATAGCTTTGTTTGCAGAGGTGCATCCCAAATAAAATAATGTTCTCACTCTTCCTACGTGTGTCTGGTGGTCAGTGCATGGACTATAGCATTGCAGATGGGCAAACAAACCACCCTTGCTTAAAAACAGATGTCCAAGGGCATTAGAGTGTTTGAGGACTGCGTGCATTGCAGATACAGCCTGGCATCTGTGGGAAAACCCTTCCCAAGTGCATCCGTATGGGAGTTGCCTCTTCCATGGGTTAAAAGGTAAGAATTGTCAACAGCTGCCAGCGGCATCATGCAGTCAGTCTCTTGGTGACAAGGTGTTGGCTAAGAAGGAGTTAATGCGTTTATTTCATTTTCTGAGAATGGTTTGTGTATAGCAAATCACTGACAACCTGTTCCATCAAACCCAGGTGTGTGTGTTATGGAGTCCAAAAGCAGGACCGAGGGCTGAAGGGGCCAGGAAACCTGTTGAGGGTTCTGGGTGCTTTGTTCAGGGATCAGTCGCCAGGGAGAGACACCGAAATCTCTCAGCACACCTAAGATGGGAAGCAGAAATCCTGATTTTATGTTTTTAAATGGCAGGGGTGAACAGACAGTTGCTGTTCGTGACTCACTTAAGAACAGGAGTGAATGTAACACTGTACATGCTTTGTGTAATTTGTCCTTTCTGTATATTAGGATTTTATTAGTTACTCACAAATAAGCCTTTTTAAATCATTGTTGTCACATTCAACAGGCAGTAGCCCTGTTGTGTCTAGTAAGTGTGTTTAGTCCTGGTAGCTCTGAGTTGGAAAAGTCTCATTTAATGTATGCTTCAGTCTCTTTTTCTGCATCTTGTGTCAAAACTAGGACACACTGCAAACTTCGCAAACATCTCAGCACACTGATTCCTTCTAGAGGTAGAATGTAGCTACAGGTGATGGTCCCTTTGACCTCTTTGGTCATACTGCAGGAGATTCTCGTAAAAAAATGGAGGGAAGTGAGGGTAGAACATGGCCTGTATCTGGGGTTTTATAGCTGGAATGTAGCACGTGTAAAACTGCACTTGAACCTTCCTGCTGACACAAAGGGAAGTTCAGACCAAGTGCCAGGACAGCTTGTTTGCTGTAGTTACTGAGGTTCATATAATATTGAGAGAGCTATTGGACAGATGGAGGAACAGGTATGGAGAAGCCCAGGAAGAAAGCCTTGACTAGTACTGTACTGATTTAAGGATTCTTGTCGTCAGAGAACTTATGTCACCTGAAAACCTTTTTATTAAGTAGGTAAATCCATCCTGTTTCTTGGATCAAGTCTTAGATGTGAAATGCCCCTGCTAGATCCTGGATTTGTAGTTGCATGCCAGGTTAAATAAAACTAGAGGACTAGACAAGTCGTGATTGCCTGGGCTGTCATCAAAACTGTCTTAAGCCATTCTTCAGTAATCTAAAAAGCATTTTCTTGCAGGTAATTGTACATTTAATG
Source organism: Dendrocincla tyrannina (assembly GCA_035047865.1). NCBI lineage: Eukaryota > Metazoa > Chordata > Aves > Passeriformes > Dendrocolaptidae > Dendrocincla > Dendrocincla tyrannina. The sequence goes on along the minus strand of JAWWMP010000132.1, from coordinate 28,532 downwards.
AGCATCCCTCATTCTGGAGGTGTTGTCCTCTGCCTCTGTTTTCTACCCAGCTCCTTAAAAATGCTGTTTGCAAACGCAGTAGATTGACTGTATAAGTTTGTGCCTTCAGCTTTGAGTCCTTTGTTGAGCTCCAAATTAAAGTCTTTTCCTTGCATTTTTCTTTTCTGGTTACTGATGTGTTTAGGCAGGTATAAAAAGCTCTGACTACATGTGGCCTGTCTGTTTCTTAGGCTGAAAGGCCGGGGGAGTTTATCTGTCAAGAGGGGTAGTTCCTAAAAGCTGTCATAGCAGTTTCAGTTGTTCTAAAATTCTGCCTTCTCTAAGAACAAGTCTGTCTGGGAACTGCCTCAATCAGAGAGTTGAGAAGCCCTTACTCTCTGTCATGCTTACTCTGAGTCACTTGGGAGACCGTAAATCTTGGATGTTTCAGGAGAGGTTTGTATGGTGTGCAGAGCTATCAAGTTATCTTTTCAATGTGGAAATCCATGCTTTGCTGCAACACATTTTTTAACTTGGCTGTCTGAGGCTCTTGGAAGATATGAAACTTGCTCTTAAGTTATAGTCTTTGAATCAAATACTTGTTCACAATACAAAGTAAAAAATACTGGACAATTAAGTTTATGGGATGTTCATACTTAAAATCCAGAGGGTAATATCAGAGGCTCTTGTATTTGATCTGCGTGGTTCCTCTGAGTATTTTTGCCATTTTATTGCATCGCTCTATCGAGGGAGTATTATTTATGTGATATAATCCTCATTTGGTTCCAGTTTATTAAATGAAAGGAATGTGTTAGGCAGTCAGTTCTTAAGAGGTCTGGAATCTGGACTGTAATTGAATCCATTCCCTCTCAGCTAATTTATGTAATCTGATGAGAAACAAGTGTAGTACAATTTGTTCAAAGAAAATAGAGAATGTTCACTTTATGGAACCATACCAAAAAAAAGTTCTCTGAATGAAGCAGCACAGCAAAAGGGAAGGCTTGGGTTCTCTTCTTGTCAGATCGCATGTACTTGGAGCATCTCTCCTAGTGAAGGGGGATGAAGGGAAGGTCTTGCAGTGGAATTGTACTGTTTTGGTTTTGTGTGAACTCCTGCCTGGTTTAGTCGTTTTCCATGGTAGTGTGCTAGATATGGTATTTTTGATACTGTGCACTGCGTAGCATTTTGTCCTCACACTTGGCTTGTGGTTGCAGTATTTTCATTTATTCTTACTTGTGTGCACATTCTTTTGTAAAACAGAGCCAAGTAAGGAGCCCTTTACTGCAGCTCATGGGTCCTAGATTTTCCCTAATGGTCTGAAATCTGTCATTTATGTCATCAGTAGTGAAACTTGCTTGGTTTTGGCCCGGCATGCATCAGGCTGAGGATGGGTGGTCCTGCATGCAGGGCTGTGCAGCACTGTGCCCATCTGGGATAGGAGCGCATCAGGATGCGCGGGTGCTCGGGACTGGCACGCTGGGTGGTGTTATTGCAAGAACCATCCTATCTGGTTCTGCCCTTCTCTTGTAGTTCAGCTGTGGTCTGTTGGCTGCAAGTGTGTCACCACTTGGCCCACAGTCATTAACTGGGGTTGGAGTTCCCTCCCATTGTATTGTCGGGTGTATTCAGAGATACCATGTGTTCCTCTGTAAGGACCTGTGGGTCAAATAGTGCTCAGCAACCCATTCCCAGCTGTGGGGCATGAGGCAACTTCTCCCTTCCCTACTGTACTTTGTACCTCCTGGGTTTAAGAGCAGTTTACAGAGGAGTTCTGCTGCTGCCCCGTGCACAGACCAGAGCTGAGAGGGAGGGGGGCGTGGGTGGTGGGGCACGAACCAAACTGCACCTGTGCCTCCAGAGCAGCAAGGCAGCAGTGACCCCCCTGCAGGCGTGGTGGTAACCCCAGTATCCAGCCCAAAGCCCCTGGAAAGGGTGGGATGCTCAGAGGATACCTGTAAGTTAATTGGTGACAGCAAGCAGAGATTGGAGTGGGTTATGTGCAACAAGCAGCGTGTGCCTGGTGACAGCTGTCACTGTGATGGATCATCTTCCAGGGTGCAGGATCTGCAGGGGGTTTAGAGGATAAAAAGGCTGTTGGTTGTGGCATTTTCTGTTTCGTTATCAGGAGAGGGCTTTCTGGAAATTTAACAGGAGTTTGTGCTTGTGTTGGACGATCTGAAGGTGACCCTTTCTCCAGGGCCCCTGGTGGCCTGTTTGTTGCAGTAGCCTCCAGAAGGGAAACCCCGTGGTACCTCACTCTTACTGTACGTATGTGGGCCCCATCCATCACCAGTTTGGTGTGCGACTCTCCAGCTACCTCAAGAGAAGTCAGTACTGTTGAATGCCTGCAAATCAGAGGCTTGGTGTCCTTGATGATCGGATGCTATGCATATAGGCCATGACTTGAGTGCAAAGTTCATTTCAGGAAAAAGGTCAAAACAACCTGAGTTTTCAAAATGTGAACTCTCAAGTATTGGAGAGGACTGTAGAGACTCCAGCCCCTAATTTGCAGGGATTACCATGTTGCTTGCAGTATCGTATTGTGAAAGAATTCAAGGCTGAGAAAAAATACCTCTCTTCAATATCCCTGTTTTGTCAAGACATTGCTGTGGCTGATAAATTCCACAGGATCTCTTAGACAAGACCTACAACACTGTGAGGAGGGTAGGACTTTGTTTTATCATTTACAAGAAGTAGATATGTTATTTTCATGTTTTTGTCATCATACTTAATGTTTACAAAGCCACCTGGGCCTTTGGTTGCAACTGAGTTCTGGGTTTGCTGAGATACTGGTAGTACCAGGCCAATTGCTACTCTGAGACTTTAGAAAAATGTGTGGTGAAGGGCTAAATCTGGGGAGGCCCAAGAGACTGAAGCTAGGGAAGGCTGCTCTCAGTCCAAGTGTGTGGCTGGAGCCATAGAGGGAAAACCATCTTGCCATTTATATGTGATTCAGAGTCCTTGCCTTGTGTAATGGTGTTCCCATATATGACACTTTTGATGTCCACACTCATAGATAGCGTGCCCTGATTTTTGCAGATTTTTCAATACCTGCACTCTAGTTCCTTTTAGTATTTATGGCTCTGTCAATCACCGAATAGGCTCCTGATTATGCATGTTGCTGTCTCACACTTGACCTTCAGGATTTTTGCCATAGTCCTCACATCTTTTGGGAGTGAAGCCAGGCCACTGTGCTGATGTAAGGAGTGGCTGTGCAGGAGTCTGGGGGATAATCCTTAGGTATCCAAGGGTAGCAAGTGTCGGATAGATGGGTAAGTAGGAAGGAGAGTACATTCAGACTTGGCGTTTGCATGTGTGAGAAGAAAAATCTATTGCTGCCAAATCTGTAAATGTTTAATTTGGAGATGTATGGTTCCACATCTGGCTTGTATTTAAATGCAACAAATATTACTTTTCACTTTTAATTTCTCTCCTTTTTTCAATTCCAACTTTGATCTCGTAAGAAAGATCGAAAATCTTTTCAGGGGAAAGATGGGCTTTTTTACAGCTTTGAACAAACTCCCCATACACATTTGAAATTGGGAAATGGAAACTACAAATCGCTCAAATCCTAGGGGAGAAAAAGCTGTAACTTAGGAAAAAAGCTAACCTGCCTTCCTTGTTGTGTCTCTAGAAAGAACAGAACAGAAGGAAAAAAGTCTCTCACAAAACAGAAATTGGCCAAGTGCTTGTCTGGAATGTGAATTGGGTTTAAGCTTCTGTGTGCAGTTTGGGAATCAGAAATTATTCACGGCTGTTTATGCATGAAGACAGTGTTACGATGCACAGACAGATGCAGAAGGCAGTGGGACCTAAACACAGTCACTCCTTCTTCTCTTGCTGATTCCCTGAAAATAAAGGGAATGATTTTGCAGTAGTTCCCCGCGTGTTTGCTCACTCCAAGGGAGCTCTGCAGGTCATGGGGTCACATCCTGTGATTAGTTGTGCTGTATATTTAAAATTTATGTGAAGTGACTGAGTGTGCAAGGGATGGAGGGAAAGGGACTGCAGCAGCATGGAGCTCAGTGTGGCACATCACTCGCCAGGGGCAATGATCGGCCAGTGCCGGGCACCTGGGCACATCTGCTCTGGCTCTGCATGCACGGCTCTGGTTTTTGTTGTGGTGGCTGGTCTGGGCATTGCTAGTTAGTCACGAGCACAAAAGGGGTATTTCTAATGAGGCTGCAGCATCCTATAGTTTTCTGGGTACTTTTGGGACAGTCTGTGCTGTGGGTTTGCTGTCCAGGCATACAGACGTCAGCCAGAGCCCTGTGTGCTGCTCCCGGGGCAGCCTGTGATTGCTGCCACACACAGGTGTCTGAGGAATCGCTTTTCCCTCCGAGTTCAACCAGGAAATAGGTCCAGATTTTTTAATGGATGGTTAAATGGAGTAACTGGTACTTTCTTCAGTTACCAACTATATCCTAGGGAAAACGATGGCAAACTCCTCCTGTGTGGCATTGGCAAGTGCCAGAATTGCACATGCTGCCAGCTGCTGCAGGTACAGTTGGCATTGTGGCAGAAAAAGTGACAGTTTCTCTGGAGAGCCACCTCTTGCCACAAGCAGAGATTGTGCCTAATGCTTAGCAGGGTACAGCCCTAGGCCCTGTGAGAGAGAGCTCGTGCCAGTGCCTGGCTGAAAAGACCAGAGGCTGTTTCTTGATGGCTAACTTGCTCTAACCAGAGCTAATAGCGAGGGAGGGATCTGCTTTATCTCCTTGGAAAAACTTTCTTGAAAACTTGCAAAACTATTATTTAGAAGAGACTTGGTATCTTTAAAATTTTATGGGGGGAAGGAGTGGGGGGAGACGGAGAACAGCCCCTAATGAGCTCAGGGTGACTCCACCATTACTGGCTTTTGTGGCTGCATTTTCCAAGCTCTGCTGTCTGAGCTGTGTCAGTAATTAAAAGATCCAGTGAAGGATGGATATGCAACTGCGTTTCCCACATCCTTGGTGAGGTCTAAGCAATCCGGGTCTTGAAGTAAACATCTGGTTGAAAAATTCCTCAGTACCATGAGCTAAATCTGCTCATCTCCTGTGCTGCAACAGAGACCTGCAAGTAATTTGATGACATACAAAACAGTATTTCAGTAAAATTTCTTGTCCAGTATCAGTTTGCCCTTTTTTTGGATTATTGTGGTGCCACATATTGGTCTTTTCTTCCATGTGATGCCAGTTAATCTTCCTTTGCAAGGAAATGTCTTGTGATGAATCTTTTCACTGCTCATCCTTAGATTTCATCAGTGAAAAGACAGTATTTACATAAAAATCATCTGTGTCTAACAGGATCATCTTTTCTGGCCTCACTGGTCTGGTCAAAGATGCTTCATCAACACCAGTAACTGCAGTCATGCTCAGTTTGCTTCTGCACACAGTCTTGGGAGGACCCCATGCTTTATAAGCAGTGTACGCAGACCGTGTCACTTCTCCAGGCCACCTTGTCTCAGGACCTGGAAGCCTCAAATCTAGCTGATCATTGCTGACTTGGGCAATGAACACCATCTGAGACAAAATGTGAACTGTGGTGTCTGCAACGAAGGAATGGTATTCAGGCAGTAACTCACAGGAGTGCTGGCTGCTCAGGAAACCTGTCTGCTTCTTTCCCACCCATGCTTTCCTCTGAGCTGCTGTCCTGGTGTTGTGTGCCTTCTGACATCCAACACTGAGGACCCCCAACTGTTATCACGAATGAAAGCTCCTGGGTTACGTGCTGTAATCCTTTGCCAGTACTAACTGGAGGGAGCTCCAGCCTCTGCCATAAGTGGAACTCTGTTCCCAAACCCTACTGTGGGCTGGCTTGCATTCTGAAGGAAAGGTTAGTTTTCTTAAACAGACAGGACAGTGTGTAAAAACAACTAAATGATGTTACATGGCATTTCCCTGAAACCTCACTGGGATTTGCTCCCAACACTTTGTCACTGCTCAGCCCTGAATAGACGCAAGTGAAGTAGACATGCAAAACACATGGTAATCAGGAGAGAGGCATTCCAAGGACTGATAACCACATGAATGCTTCCTCGGTATGTTCTTATGCCCTGTGGCTTCTTAGCAGAACCAAATGCTAACTGTCCTGTCAGAAATTACTGCTTTCTGTAAACATACAGTGAATGGAAGTGTCTCCATTCTCTTCTGAAAGGAGATTCTGATATCACTGCTGACTGTGACATTTACTGCAGGTACAGAGTTTGCACGCTGCCCTAAGGGAATCGATTTTGAGCACTGATAGGAAAGTGGATCCCTGCATCTCTAGATTTTGGCCCAGCAGAGAGAGTTGTGGGTGTTTTTCCAGCACATCTGAACTGTGTGCATGAGTTAAGGTCTACAGATTTTATTAGCCTGTATGTGTTTTGGATTCTTTTATATTTCTTTAGCACCCCGTCACAATCATAGTTTGTTCTTTTTATGTGGAGTCTTTGGTCTTGCATCCACTTTGAGAGTTCTTGTTGTGGTGGTTGTTTTGGATCATAGAATGAAGCTGGAAAGTAGCACAAGATCGGTGGTGAACAGCTCCATCCTGGGCCACCAGCAGAATCACAGAAAAGTTATTTAGTATAAAATACTAAAGTCATTAAATATTCTCCTTGTGGCCATCAGTGAAAGAGGCAGTAGGGGAAAATGCACCATTAACTCTGACTCCCCACATACAGAAATCAGATTACAGATGACTAAAACCTTTGGGCAGTTCTCTGCAAGGCAGGCAGGGACAAGCAGTGCAGGCCAAGACACAGTTCCCACTGCAAAGAAAACAAAAACACAGGTGCTGAACTGACTGCGGCCACGCAGACGAGCCATGTGTGCAGAACATGGCTTTGCACGGAGGGAAACATCACTCCTGTTGTTTGGCTGTTGTTCACTCGAGGTGTGTTTTATTTCAGCTCAGCTCCAGGCAGAGTTATTACAGATCCCACAGCACAAGTTCTCTGTGATGAGAGAAATGTGATCCTGAGGTCTGAGAGAAGAAATTCTGCTAGAAGGCCCCTCCAGTGGGATAGCTGGTGCTGGCCACCTGAGCAAATACCCAGCCTGGCCGGTGAGCCCTGAAAAATCACCACAGGGGACACAGGGAATGGCTGCACACAAGGGCATTTGCTATGGGCTTCCCACCCTGCCCTGCCTAGTGAAAGGGCTATTTTTTGTGTATGACTGTAGGGTTGTGAGCGGGGGCATTCCAAGGAGCACACGCCGCCTCATTTCCCAATAATGGGGGATCCGTCTCAGTGCTTTCCAGCCCGTGTTGTGCAGTTCCAAGGACCGTGGAATGCTGTGCTGCTCAGTGTTCTCCTGTGTGGGCCATGAGTGTACGCAGACCACGTGTGTCGGGGATGCAGGGGAGCGATACGGGCCAGGGTACGGCGGTCCCTCAGAGCAGACTGAGCCCAGGGAGAAGAGGTGAGATCTCCAGAGGCAGAATGATGCACCTCAGCCAGAGGTTCTGGGTCTGCTAAGAGTGAGGGTGACTTTGTGGGGCTGAGAACACACTGCTGTGACATAGCTGGTGTCACTGACTCAAAGACTCGATGTCAGGAGCCCTGGCAGAGCAGAGTACACAGAAGCCCATCTCAGACAGCCAAGCAGATGTGCAGAGAGGGTGCGAGGAGCCGAGGCAATGCTGCAGCAGGGAATTCTCCAGATGACAGCCAGGAGAGCTGGATGTGGGAACTGCAGCAGCAGAGATTGCTTTGGTAAGTGAATTCTGCAAAGGCTGAGAGCCAGGCAACTAATAGCATGAGTGTGGGATTGGTCTTCACATGCTGAACAGATTTTGCTAATATCACTTTGTTATGCAAATATGTAATTATTTCATTTCCCCTAGAAGGAGTATTTGTGGTTTCCTCTTCCCTGGGACTTCTGGGTGCTTGTGCAAAGGGAACAAATAACTGTGAAGTTACCAGGTTGTGCATTATGTGACAAGCTGTGAAAAAGTAGAAACCTGGAAGGTTTTGGTGGAAGTTTTTAAATATCAGTTTTAAAGGGACTACTGGAGAATGGTGAGGCTGGCCCTAGTAATGGCACAAGACTTGCTCACCATTTAAATAAACTTAATTTAGATTAAGTAATTTAGAAGCCTACTGTGTATCTGTGACTAAGGTATTGAAAAGCCAGGTTGCTTTACTGACGAGAGACTCCATGGTGGATCAGGATGGAGCTGTGCTAGCATGAAGCTGGTTTGGCCTGGCAAGGAGGCAGCAGGGCCTGCAGACTAACCTGGAGCTGCACTGGCTGTAGCTGGGAGGGAGGATGTAATGTGGATAACTGTGGTTTGGAGCACTTCTGTGGAAGAAGCAGAAAAGAAATAGCAAGATGTGCAAAAGTGCTGTTCCCTCAGAGGTCAGGTCTGAGATTTGTCAGCCATCACTCCCTATGTGCTTTGGTTTGGTTTGTACACCCACAGGGCTCTGGAATGTAAAACTTGCACAGAATAGGGGATATTTTTAAATTTTGAGAGCTGCAGAACTCCGTGTAATGAGCGTCCTGCCACGTCACAGGGACAATCCATAAACTGAGGGTGTTCTTATGTGGCACGCTTGGAAAACTGCAGCAGCCATCTGACAGTGGGGATTCAGAGAAGGCTCCTAATGCCCCAAGAACTCACTCTTTCCTCTCTGCCTCACACCCAGTGTCCTCTTTCTCTGTCCTCTCTGGCTGTAACAGGGTTGTATAGGGCTAATGTTCTGTTTTAGACACTTAACTGCAGTCAGGTGGTGGGGTGAGGCTCTGAGAGCCAAATTCGGATTTAATTTTGCATAAACAGGGCTTTCTGCTAACACATAAAAGATTTTAATTAAAAGCTCAGCCATAGGGTGCTTGAGCTTCCCCACTGAATTTACGTTACCTCTTGACTAATCCCTCTTTGCCTGACAATGATGTTGGACACACAGTGTTTCTGAGGGGTAATTTTATTTTTTTAAAGTTGTTCTCAATTTACAATGGTCTGATCTCAAGAATCAGGCTGAAGCTTGGAAGATGTGTTGAAGATATGCAAAACATTGCATTCTTATAGCACATTCTTTGGCACTGTAGCTATGGAAGAGGATTTGGTTATGCCCGTTTTATTTAAAAAGAGTTGTGGTGTGTTGTTTGTTGGGTTTTTTAATATTGCTTTTCTCGACAGTAGGAAATAACATGACAAAGGTGAAATGGCAACTCCAGTATTTCATTTGCATAAAGATTCTTCTTTGGGATTGAGAGTTCTGCCATGGATATAAGCCAGAGGCTGCTGCTTGTGCTGAATTTTATAGCTATCAGTTCAAATGATTTTGGTTGCTTTCTGAAGGGATTTGCATTGGTTATATTACTTGTGTTCAAAATATCAGTCACGCTTTAATATTTTAATTCTGAACATTCACTTGTACGGTTTGTTTTCCGTACTGCACTGATGTAAATTTCTTACACAGGGAAGTGAAAGGTATAGTTAATTGTACTATTAGCATTGATACTGGCATTGTGCGTGCTTGTATATCTATGGAAAATATCTTGAGATGCATATGGCAGCTTTGGTGCCTCAGAACTGCTTGAAAATGAGTCACTGCCATGGGTTGTATTTGAGTCCTCAAATGCAGAAGCATATAAAAATCATTACTCTGCTGTTGAGAATCTTCTGTTTCCTGGGTGAGCACTTGCCTCTTGTAGTTACAGATGGGCTTATTACAACTGCATAACAGTACTTGCTACTGATCCTGAGATTCAGTGTAATTTAAGGGGCAATACACATGTTGTAGTGTTGTATTTGGGGCTAAATAATGATTCACTTGCTGTAGCCCGTTGAAAATGTGAATGCCTTGTGCTGGAAATACTGTGTGCTAAGCTCCATGTACCTAACCACAGGCTCACATTATTTCCCTTCTTTGAGTTAGAAACCAAGTTGATCTTGTGAACTATGACATTTATAAGCCCCGACAATTTAACAAAGCTCCTCTTCTACCTCCCGTGTGTTCCCGGCCAGATGTAGAGGTGAGGCACCCTTTGTGTTGCAAAGTGGATTTTGAAAGAGATGGTGTCGTATCTGATGGGGTGTTGTGTGATGCTGTGGCACTGGCAAGGGGGTTGAGACATTTCTGTGCCTTTGGTGCTGAAACGCAGCAAATGCAGGAGGCACATGGAATCGTTCCGAGCCGAGCAAGGAACACCTTGCTGTGCCTTGCTGTAGTGGAGTCTTCACATACAGGATTTCCTTGGGTTCATGTCCCTTCCCATGGGCTCCAGGCTGCTGGGGACACCTATGCCATCCCCGTCCGAGTTGGAGGGTGACAGAGGAGGAAGCCGAGGGTCACTGAGCGTGACCTGGTACTCCTGGTACCCAGGGGAGGCAGGCAGAACCCCAGCACAGCCCGGTGAGCATCCCTTCCACCTGCCCGCGGCGGAGTGTGCTCTCCGCCCAGCCAAGCCGTGAGACGTCCCAAGAGGGAAGGGCGAGTGCGGTGTGACTCGTGTTTTATTGCAATCACGTTATTTGTACGGCCTTTGGGAGGTGCTGGGTGGAGGCGGGCAGGGGGACCGTCCCCCGCCTCGTTCCCCGTCCGCCCAAGGGGCATGGGGTTTCCAGAGCCTGCCCTCCCCGCGCCCCGCCGCTCTCTTCCCCGGGGTGGCGGCTCCCCCCAGTTCGCCCCCTCCGCGGGCGGGGCGACAGCGGCGGTGACACCTTGGCCGGGCGGTCGCGGCGCGGGGCTGCAGCGGCCAAGGAGCGGGGAGGGAGCCCCGGCCGCGCTGGGGCAGCGCCGCCGCCTCTCTCCCGGACGCAACCTGCGCTGCCGAGAATAAAAGCCCCTCGCTCTACGCCAGGGAGGAAGGGAGGGAGGGCGGTTCAGACGGGGAGGGTTTCCTCCGCCCCGCTTTTTACCCTTTTTCCCCTCATTTTTTCGTTCCCGGGAAAGGGGACGCCCCGTCCGCGGCTCTCCCCGCGGCCGCGTCAGCGCCTGCCCCGGGCGCCGCTGTG
>JAWWMP010000132.1:0-17456 GCA_035047865.1 Dendrocincla tyrannina | reverse complement strand
CAGCGCTCGGCTCCCGGAGGGGCAGCGCTCGGCTCCCGGAGGGGCAGCGCTCGGCTCCCGGAGGGGCAGCGCTCGGCTCCCGGAGGGGCAGCGCTCGGCCACGGGGCGGTCGGACACCTCGGCCGGGGCCGTGCCGTGCCCGTGGAACTACCTGTCAGAGCATCGCAGGGGTGGTGCCCGGGGAGCTCGGTGGAGGGAAGAGGACGAGAAAGGGTTGGAGAAGTATCTCTTCCTGCGGGGACTGTTGTGTGTTTTAAGATATTCTATTTACGTTGTGTCACGTATTTTAGTTCTTGCCTTGCTGCTTCAGCTCTGCCTGTAGCAGTGCTGCCATACAGTACAGTATGAGGGAGGTGGAGTAATTAACGTATTGTCTCCAGAGTCTGCTGTTCGTGGTGTTTTGCATCTGTAGCTTCTGTTGAACCAAGGACTGATTTGCACTTGATGGAACCACGGCATGGTTTAGTGACCCTTCAGACTGTCTGCAGCGTTCTCACATGGAGAAGTGGTGATAGTATTGGCAATTAGTGGCAGTGACAGATGAGTTCAGTCGAAGCATGATTTGAGCATGGCAAATACTGCATCTTGACATCTTTGGCAGTGGCACTTAGGTATCTCTGTGATTACAGACTGGCATGCACAGGTAGGTTGGTGAAAATGTAAAATCATTTCTGCAACAGGCCGGAGGTGGTGTTTAACATGCCAGCATCCCAAAAGAGCTGTGTCCTAGCAGAAAGGGAAGATGTCACTGACTTGGCACTGCATACCCTCACTCTGTTCTGCTTTTTGTCCCTTTGAGTTCCACAAGGGCTAAATGGAATTGCCAGAACCGAAAAGTGACTATCACTGGAATGTCCTTTGCAAATCCACTGCATCCCAAACCCTTGGAGCATGTACGACAGCCGTCATGCCACACACAGCAGCCCCATTTGCCAGTCTCTTGCTTTTCGTTACACCAGTGGACTGAGTCAGTGTCTTTTTCATGGACAAGCATCTACCAGTGAAACCAGGAGTTGTCTGGGAGTTTCAGTGACCTGCCTTGATTCTTTCCTCTCCCTGGAAAGAATGCTGGGTGCCATATTTTCTTTAAGTTTCTTTGTGGGTCATTACTTCTGCTTTTTCAAATGCAGCAATTGATCTCTGCACAGAGATCAAATACCATGAGGAATTGAGTGGCTTTGGTATCTTAGGGTTCAGCCCTGTAAGTGCTCTCCATCATGTGCTTCCGCAAGTATTTCTGCCCACAGGAGAGGCTTCAGAGGTGTAAACACCCATGGTTTGGAGGACGGAGAGCTGAGACTCGCCGGCTGCTGCTCCTGCAGGGGAACTCTCTGGCCTTTCTAAGATGACTTATTTGCTGTATGAAGTCTAACATACATTACTTTCTTTTGAAGCAAGCAACTTCCTTACCAGAAGAGGGGAAGGTATAATATTCCTCCCACCCTCCCAAAAAAGGTAGGGGTGCTAATAATCCAAGCAGAGCAATATTTGCCCCTTTTACACATATCTGATTAAAATCATATATTGTTCTAAACTTAGAAGGCTGTTGGTTTAAGTCTATCTCTGTGGTATTTCTGATTATATTTATACTTTCACTTGACATTGGGTGCCAGCAGTCCTGTAAATACTGCTCGCTAATCCCTTTCCTTTTCCTTCAGTACTTCTGCAGATCAAATGCCAAAGCAATAAATTGGTTATAAGTTTTTTGATGCTTTAAGTATTTATGCAAGAGATTTAACCCTTTAGCTGTTGTCTTTCTCTTGCTGTAGGGAGCAGCAGCAGCAGCTCGGTTTGTGTGGTTACTGATGGCAGAAAAGCACATTTCCAGAAAACCCTTAGATCAAATGTTCCTTGGGGCAGTGGGTGGAGTGGAAAGGCTTTTTCTGGTTTCTGACTTCTTCCTTGTGCCTGACTGTCTCGCCAGCCCTGAGATGAAAAGGACATATCCACCGGTATTCCCCTTTTGAGGTACTTCGTCTCCAGATCCTCTACCTTAATTTTTGCCCTCTTTGGTTTCAAATTTCAATCTCACTCAGGCTTCCCCTTGCCCTTAATGGGACTGCATCAGTTAATTTAATACCTTGTGTTGCTGGTACTCCTTCCTGTTTTGCCATCCCTGCTGGCGGCTCCCTCAGGACTCAGTTTTTTGTGGTGCCATGAGCAGAAGTTCTCCATGAATCTGCCCATTTTTTCTGCATTTGCAGCAAGAGGTCTTGAAGCAAATTTTTAGTGGTGTCATTTTCAGTTTAACATTGCAATTTTAGCTGGCATTTTCAGCAGAGAAACTGTTGCTTTTCTGAAACACAGCTCTCAAGTGTGGCTGTGGAACCTTTCTGTCCTCACTTTTCCTCTGCAGAGCTTCTGGTTCTTCTGCGGCACATGGGAAAGGCCTTTCCCGGATCTTCCAGGTAACCCACAAGGCAAATTTTTGAGACCCTGTAAGATGGAGTGTTTTGTGATGAGACCAAGAGCTTGTAGGATTTGTTGAAAGTCATCGCTGTTTCTAGTCAAAGAAGAGGGGTGTCACCCATGGCAGCTGCAGCCTTGTAACCGACAGCCAACAAAAAACGACTAAGACCAATTAATCAAATTAAGCATCCTGAAAACTTCTAAATGTAAGTTTCTCTTTCTGTGGCTCAGTCCTCCCAGGGGAAGGCATGAGAGCCTCAGCCCTGCGTGGTGCCTCTGAGACTTCCATCCCGTGCTGCCCTGAAATCTTGGGCGCACCAGATTTCATGACTAGGTTGGAGTATCAGTGTTTGCTTGTTTGGCCTGGGGGTTTTGGACTTTGATTTTGATGAATGTTCATGCCATCATCTATTTGGGCAAATTTGTTTTTCATTAATCTTGTTAAATCATCTCATAGCATAACTGTTAATTGCTCAAAAGAGGAACCTTTGCTACCTGTGACAAAGCTGAAAAGAAACCCCAGGCCCCAAGCCTAGAGGAGTGAATTAAGGATGTACCTCTTTCACGGGGCGTTTAGTTACACCATTGTCTCTCATGGACTTCACCACTAATTTGTTTCTGTGTATCTCAGTCAAGGGATGTGCGGCTCATGATTTTTGTGACAGCTCTTGTCCTTATTGTAGGGCATTTCTGGGATGACAGTAGCAGCCTTTGTGTTGCTTCAGGCAGGCCTTTTCCAGTTCTTGCAGGTCCCTTCAGGTGCCACGGCAGTGAGTGGTTGTCATCCCTTTTGGTGTTGGAGTGGAATGCTCAGACGATTCCGGCAAGGGAATTCTGAAACTGCGGTCCTGTGACCTGACCTCTGATTGACAGAAATCTGCCTACCTTCAGCACTTCCTTTGGAGGTGTGCTGATGGCTGCCCAGGCTCAGGAGCAAAGATACAGCATGAAAAAACAAAAGAGAGCAGAAAGATAAAAGCCTCAAAAGCAGACTAGGTTTGCTTCTGAAAGCACTTTTAATCCTAGCATCGCTTAAGGAACATGTCCTGCAAATGAGTCATTAAAAGAACTTGACTTGAGTTGGAAGGTCTCTCTAATGATGTTTTAGTAAGAGAAATTACTTTAAACTCTTTTTTATTGACTGAATTTCAAGTAATTTCAGGTATTACACCTGCCCTTAGGCCAATTCTTGTGGTTTCAAAACTATGTTCTCCTCCCTTTCAAAAAGCCTTTCTTTGCTTTATTGTGGTGTGAAGGGCCCACGCAAACTGGGAACGCGGAACGCTGCACAGGGCAAGCAGCACCTCAGCAGCTGCCATCAGCCTGCAGAAACCAGTCCAGGCCAAATGCTGGCCCCTCTGAGTGCCAGTAACCTCAGGGGTCCTTTGCAATGAGAGTTAAAAGCATTCAGTCAGGAGATGGTGAGAGTGTGGGTTTTTTGGAGGGGGGCTTTTTTTTTTTTGGCTGGGTTTTTCTTTGGGTTTGGAATTTTTTGCTGTACCCTTATAAATAAAATGCAAGCAGCAGCACCCTAGTAGTTTTTAGGCACTTGAAAAGGAACTTGAAAAGCATTAAGCTACGGTTTGGGCAGATGATATGAAGGTTCAGCCTCTCAGGACCAGACCCAGAAGTTGGATTTTCTGGTTTCTGTCACCACCTGTTTCGGAGTGGTGCTATGCATGTGGGTGACCTGTGCTCACAGTGCCCAGCCAGTCAGAGTTTATGTAGAGCATGTTGCTTCAGCACAAAGAGCTCTGGCCTCAAAGAGACAGGCTGTGCACCCTTTGGTTTTCACACAACCGGCCTCCTGCCACCAGCTGCAGTGGAATGAGTCGTGGCTACGAGGGGGAATGCAGTTGGCTCTTTCCCTGCCCAGCTTTGTGTACTCTGTGGATGCACTCCCTTAACTTGCTTGGCTTGTGCTAGCTTCCAGTTAGATGGTGAATTTAGTTTTCACACTTGCTGCAGTCTTTTTGCTTGAAATATACAGAAGGCAGTTCCTGTGCCCACTGTGCAGCACACTTACGTGTGCAATGTGCAGATTTGTGGTTTTCATATCACAAAATCCACATGTAAGTTTGATCCTGAGTGTGCACCGTTGCTGCTTCTAGGAAAGTTCTTTATTTGAGTAGCTGATAGCTTTAATCAAAGTCGTGAACTTGCTGCTGGTTTATGAAAAGTTTTTAGCTGATGTGACCTTACCTGCTTTGCTAAAAGAATTAGTAAAACCAGTTTGGCGCGGGGTCCTATGTTCTTTCAAAAGAGAGAACCGCATCCTATATTCTTCTTTTGCACAGTACGCAAATTGGTTACTGGAAAGCAGCGGTCGAGTAAGAGTGAAGGTGGGAGAAAAGAGAAAATCTGGCTTCCAAATTTGTGTTCCTGTTCGTGAACTTGTTCACATTTCCAGCTCCGAGCGAACTTTTGTAGCTGGGCTGTGAACCCATGAAAACAAAGTTTTACAATGGAAACACTGATGTGTTCTTAATTGTGCCCTAGCACAAGGGCACCTCTTTAATATCTTATTTAAATGATGGCTCATGGTGATTGTGTAACTAAATAATTTTTGTTACTGCATCCTTTTTCACCCTTGGGATGAATTTGGCAGTCTATAAAAGTGTCAGGGCATCCTCTATAAAGATAAACACACCACATGTTAACAGACTCATTCCAATTTATTGATGACTGGAAGCGCCCCTTGTGACGTGAATCTGTTCATGCCAGCCATGTCAGTCTCCACAGATCTACTGCACTTCTTTGAAAATAGCCTTTTAGTGCCAGTCACAGGCTTTCCTTGCAGCTGTGGGTTGATGCAGGGAGTGAGGAAGCATGGGCTGTGCCCCTGAAGATCCAGCAGGTACAAGTGCTTCAGCTGCAGTGCTGTGAGGTGGGTTTGAGTTGTCAGTAAATAATCTGGCAGCTCTGGTGCCCCAAACAGGGAGTAACAGCACACACACAGAGCAAGGCATTCATGCTTTAGGCATGGAGAGACTGTACTGGCCCTTTCACCCACTCTGGAGAGCCCTGTTGTCACTTGTGCAGGAAACTGGGAAGTGATGCTGCCCCGACCCAAGCTTTGCCGTGGTGCTTCTGGGCTCTGGGTTTGATTTGGGCAATGGCACAGGTGAACACAGACTTGCCTCTGGGCCGAGGAGCTGATAAACCAGGCACCTGTCTGTGTCACTGGGTGTAGCTTCCAAATGATATTCTAAGAGAATACAAACAGTGGGATGTCCTCCCCATTGCTCGTGGCAGCCACTTCACTGAGTGACCCTGTAGAAGCAGGCAATGCTAGCGGTGCAGTGATGCTGTGTCCTACCTATTGCAATTTAAAAGAGCTCTGTCATGCACAGAGCTTGGTCTCAAAAGGTCCTCATGGGGCTGGCAGCAACATCTGGTGGAAAGGAGCAGAGATTGCTGTTAAAATCTGGCCTCATGGTGTCTGGAAGGTAGCAGCATATAGCTCTGTCGCACATATTGTTTTCTTTGCTTGTTTTTTCTTAAATCTTATACTTTAGAAAGATTTCCAGCAGAGTCTGTCCTCGGAGCTCAAGGACAAAGTTTCATTTAAATGAAAGTTTCCTGAGGAAAGGGTGCATTTGTAGATATTTTAAAGCTGAATCTTGATTGGCATGTGTGCAATTTTGAAGGGTAATTTCTAGCCTGGGAAATGCTTATTTCAGTGCATTGCTCACATCTGGTACCCTGGTCTCACAAAGGACCTACTCAACACAATATTCCCAAGTCGTGGTGGAAACCTAGGTCATGCAGTTGGGTTTTTTGAGGCTTAAACTGTTGAATCCATGGATATCTGTGCTGGTCACTAGGTGATTTTGTGAGCCGCTGGAGCTTGGAGGTCATTTTGTAGGCAAATAGCACCATCTACTGCAGATACTTTCTCTTGACATGGAGTTACAAGCTGGGAGTGGCTGCTGGAGTTTGGGTTTTAACCAAAACTCTGGATTCCTCCTCTGTCTGTCCCATGCTATGTAGAATTTCTTTATAAAGAAAAGCAGCTTGTTTTGTTTTCTGCTACTATATTCCACTTCAGAACAGGCGGGATTTGTTAAGTGGAATTCTCAGCAAAAACCAAATCCAAACTTGTCGTTCAACTTACAACAATGATTTAAATAATAACTTCTTTGACAGGTGCTCATGAGACACCATAAATTCTGGTTTCTAAGGCTGATGTACTCAGTGCTCTACCAAATTATGTATTAACCTTATTCCATTAGTGATCATAAACGAAGCAGAGGTCAGGTTCTCATGTGTGCTTAGCGCAAGTATAATCTTCAGCCGGTTTTCGTTTGAGGAATTAAAAGCAGGATCAAAATCGAAGAAAGTCTAGCTCCCTGGGCATAAGTAATACCTGGAAATTGGATGGGTTTAGTACATAAGTTTTCGGTTCTTGGGAACTTACCTCTGTGCTCTACCATCAGGTTGGGTTGAATGTGTAAACAAGGGTGTCTTCTGTAAATGATTTGGCCTTTTCACTGATTTGGCTCTGTTTCACTGAGTTTCACTGAGGAAAGTGTATGTTGTTTTTTCCACAATTCCGTGAAGCAGTGCATCTGATATGTTGGATTCTGTCTTTCTAGTGGGACTGGTTCTTGCTTTTTTAATGTATCAGTTGAAATATTTATGACAAAAAAAATGTTTAGAAGAGGAGGATTCTTGAATTGTTGGAGTGGGAATGGGGCAGACAGGGAGAATATGGGCTTTTGTTGGACTTACCTGAATGGCACCGACAGTTGGGATATCACACAGAATGTTACCCAGAACATGAGCAGGACTTCCCCCACTGTTTAAGGGTGAGAGAGGTGAGGCTGTCCTTCCCTAGTCCATGGCTATCTCTATGCTTGTCATTGCTTGGAATAAAAAAATAAAAAAGAGGAAAAAAGAGAGATACTCTCTTGGAAAATTCTGTAAACTATAACTTTTTTCTGGCCTCCAGAGAGGGCTTTGACATGCCATGGTGTTAAAAAAGCATTTAATTCTGCATCCCCTTGTTTTCCTAATGCATTGGGCCATTTCCAGCCCCTCGGGGTGCTGCAGGCTGTCCTTTAGCTATACTATATATGACTTTTCCATGCAGCCTGTTTTACAGCTTACCATTTGGGTCTATATTTCTTTCTTTCTGAAGGATGCACATAACTGCAGCCCAACCAAGACCTCTTAAAACAAAAATTAAATCTTCCCCCAAAGCCTTTCTCTTGCCCTCAGTGGGGTTTAAAGGAGTCCTCCATCTCTTTCCCAGCCCAGCCTGCGTCAGGAGCCTCTCCCTGGGTTTGGGCATGATACCTGTGGCTGGATTGACTCCCCGAATTTCACAGCTGCGGAAACTGCACTGTCCCCCGCATCCCTCCTAGTTGGTATGGGCACATCCTAGCTGTGAAAAAGGGTTGTGCTTGGCTTGTTTCTCTCTGCACAGAGGCGAGGGGCTGTGCCACTCCCACCACCCCCCAACCTGATTGTGGGTTGGCTTGCTTTTGGTTATCGGGGATACTCTGGTACGGTCTGCCTGCCTTCAGCTGTATTAGTAAATACCTTCTACCTCTGGCATGAAAACTGAAGAAGTGTCCTAGGTGAAACGACTTAATGTACCCTGTCTCATTGATTATTCTCGAGGGAAGCTTCAGGCATGATTTGTTTCTGACTTGACCAGAAGGCTGTCAAACTAGCCTATGTGTCTTCTCAATGACATTTTTAAATGTCCATATCCTTATCTAAGTATTTATTTCTTTAGGGACACCGGAAGGCCAGGAGATGTATGTTTTTAACTTGACTTCACTCACAGAGTCTGAAAATGTCCTGTCGGCTTCAGTGTATTATTATATTGGTGACTTGCTGCGCACCAAGTGGAACTGTTCCCAGTCCAGTGGCTGCTCTCATCACAGGCACAGGAGACCTGACATTCAGATATGTCTTTCAGTTTGGACCTTTCCTTCTGTTGGAAACCAGACTCGGAGCCTGGGACATTTCCTAATAAATGTCTCCACTGCTTCCCAGGACATCCTTGCCTGGCAGTGGAAGGATATCACGCAGCTCCTGCATGAAGCGAAGCAAAACAATGAACTGCTGATCAGTGTCAAAATGGCTCTGACCGGCCATCACCCCTGGGAAAGGGCATCTTCTTGCTGTGAACCCTACATCCTGATTTATGCCAATGATTCCGCTATCTCAGAGCCAGAGAGTGTCGTCTCAACTTTGCGAGGACAGCGCCATCCTCTGGCAAGAGTCTTTCCCAAGACCGAAAAACACGTGAGGAGCAGCCTTGGGAAGCAGCGGAGGAAACGCTCCACAAATGTCCTGTTGCCACTGCAGAATAATGAGTTGCCGGGAGCCGAGTATCAGTATGGTGAGAAGGACAGATGGGAAGACAGAAAACCCTACAAAACCTTCCAGCCGCAGTTAGCAGAGAGGGCCAAAAGTAAGAAAAAGCAAAGGAAGAATCACCCTCAGAAGAGCCAGACTCTCCAGTTCGATGAGCAAACGCTGAAGAAGGCAAGAAGGAGGCAGTGGAATGAGCCAAGGTATTGCGCCCGGCGCTATCTCAAGGTGGATTTTGCAGACATTGGCTGGAGCGAGTGGATTATTTCCCCTAAGTCCTTTGATGCCTATTACTGCTCAGGAGAATGCCAGTTTCCTATTCCAAAGGTACGGTTTTTGTTGATTCTTTTGCACTGTCTCTTACTGTAAACTCTGCATTTTCTTTCCTGTGTCAGTAAAGGCAGCTGGTCCCATTATGTGTTTGGGTCTAGTATGTAAGTGGTATCTTTGTCTCATGCTGCAAGGGGCAGTGGTTAGAACATCTAGTAAAAAGAGAAGCTTGCAAAGGTAATTAAAAAAAATATGACTTGGTATTAGTTTTTTGTCCAGATCCCAAATTGCCATAAAACATTTCCTGAGTGGTGCTTATGATGTGCGAGCCTGTTATTAACCTGTTTAATAAACATAATACAAGCCAGATCTGGAAAATTACTTACTAGGCAGCAGTTTTTGTGCCCCAGAGGAACCTGTGCTGCCAGACCCACACTGCAGTCGGTCGGACAGCACGTTCTAGGAAAAGTGTGTGCCTCGTGAGGTAGGGCTATCACAAGGGCAGAGAGCTCCATGCCAGCTGCAGTAGTGGTTGGGATGCCTGTAAACAGAAGAGTCGAGCGAGTCACTTCTGTGACAGACCAAGGGGATCCAAAAATCAATGGAATCTGGGCCGTTGACTTTCAAAATGTCCTCTGGTATCTATGAGTTTGCATGTGAGTGGCTCGAAAGGCTGATGTGCTCCTAGCCTCGTGACCTAGGTGGATGAACTCAGCCTCAAATGTCCTGTGCCATTCTTAGCAGCATAGACTCTGTGGAGGCTACCAAAACTTGAGAGTAGGATGTGGGTTTCGAGGCTGGTCTAAGATGAGGGATATGGGTGAGTAACGCCTGCAGGAAACATCAGTAAAGGTGGGGCTCTTGGACTCACTGCAGCATCGCATTCCAGAGTCTTTATTCCTGCCACAGTAAAGCCTGAACAGTTAGTTCTAAAATATATGTGGCATTTCAGTGGCTTAAAGGAACCAAGGCAGGATGAACTGTGCCAAAGGGGATGGAGCCCAGAGAAAGCGGCTGAGGAAGGCAGGAGCCTCTCCTTGAAGGAGGAGATGGCTTGCCTGACTACCTCCAGCTGCAATGGCAGGCTTTCAAGTTTCAAATCAAGGGAAGAAATGAAAGGGAACAGGAAAAGATAGAGTTATTACCTCGGAATACATTGCAGTGTGCCTTTTGCTTTGTTTCTGGAAATGGTGCTCTGTCGAACTGGTGAGTGAGTGTACAGATTCGAAATGTTAACAGTGCCAGACCTGGACTACTTCTATTCTAACTTGAAGGGCACATAAATTATAAAAAGGTATGCTGTATCCCTTTATTTAAGACTGAGTTAACATTTTCAGTTGCAGTGTTAGTTATAAAAACATGATTCAAGAACTACAGCAGCAGAAGATTGCAGCTATTTTGACACTGCAGAGCTGTGTATAGCAGAGAGATCTGGATCAGTAAGAGAGCACCTTACTGATCCCACTGTGAGCTAGGTTCCCTGAAAGCCATTGGTAGATTTCGGTCCATTGTTGAAATTCAAATGGTTCATTTCTCGCACCCTGTTAATCACAAAAAACAGTGACCTTATTTTCCAAAGAGAAGGAACGGCTAAGTTACATACAGAGGTGTCTTCTAGAGCGGTGTGTTATTCTTGAGTGATGCCTAATGCCTGGTGCTACTAAGACCATGTTTGCAAAACGATTCTCTGGCCATCAGGCACTAACAGACTAATCTGTGCCTGTGCCTAATGTTTCCTGGCTGAGGGTGAGCTCTTAGACTTGACAACCTGTTGGGTAATTAAGAATAGATGTGCCCCCTCACTTCTCACCTCCGGATTTTCTGGCCTTATCCGTTCCCCAGTTCCAGTAACTGGTTTGATGCTGTCAAACCCACATGTGTTGGGGATGTGCCGTGCACAGAGCGTGCGGGCCAGGCAGACACTCTGGCGATCAGGAATGCGAGCTCGGAACTGCTGTCGTGTGCCCTGCTCCTAACCCAGCTGTGATGGCATTCCACAGGGCAGCCAGTTTCCCCAGAGTGCCGGAGCTTAGCAGGTGCAGCCCGACCATGGCCGGACTCGCTCACAGGTTTGGCGGTTCAGAGGCAGCCGGGCTTTTTTTCCTCCCGCTGCTGCTCTTGGCCTCCTTGCTTCTTCCCTTCTAAAAGGGAACCTCTGCCTGCCTTTTTGGCCGCGTGCTGGATGGAGTGTAGGCAGCCCACAGGCAATGGCCTGACTCACCCTGCCTTGTGCAGGGTATTTTGCGGTTCAGTACTCCCAAGGGAATTTGGGTTTCCCTAGAAGCACACGCCTCTGGATTTTCCTCTGGTCACAGTTAAATTCCTACCCGCGGAGGCAGAGTTGTGCCAAAGCTAGTTATCCTCGAGGGTGAGTCTGAAGGGCTATAGCAGAGTGCTCAGCACAGGCTTGTGTCAGTAAGGAAGATGTTCTGTCTTGGATGAGACCCATGTCAAACAGAGACGCTTCTTTTAGGACAGAATGTGTCTGGGCTGTTCCTGCTGATGGGTGAGGCCATGCTTAAAATTCATTTGGTGCTGCTTTGCTTGAAGTGGGTTCAGTGCAATTTAGCATTTTGGCAGTATATATTCCATATCTGGAGGAGAGGATTTCCGATGTTACATTTCATATTTGGAGGCCTGATTTTATTTCCAGTACTACTGGCTACAGGAAATAGGGTCTCACCCTTTTGGCACGTGATCAGCAGGCTCAGGACATCAGTTTGACCCCCAGTTGTTTCTGTGGAGAATGCTGCACTGCAGCTGAGTAAGTAAACAAGCCTGGGTGCTACCGGAGCTTTCAATTCCTTTTACAGACAGAAATGATACAGAAATTGGAACTGTATGATAATCTAAGACATGTTTTTGTGTCCCTGGCTGCTACTGCTGAGGAGTATAGATACTCTTGAATTCAAGACAGTTCAACAGAAATGCCTTTCTTGAAATTAGCTGCCAAATGGAGACTTACTACTAAATGTACTAACGTTTCACAAGTGGTATGGTGAGTTTGAATCTCAGTTATTCCTGTGCTTTTTGCTTCCAAGGTCATTGAGACCAGCTCCTCAGGTTGGTACATATCTAACTCTTAAAGACTGATTTTCTTCCCAGAAACAAATCATCTCTTGTTGCAGCAAAACTGCAAATTGTACGTTTGGCCCAAGTGACCTTGTTCTCCATCTATTTTGCTCTGGCATGTGATGGAGCAACACAGGGAGCTGTGTTGATTCCCAGGTCCTGTGTGTAAGAACAGCTCTAAAAAGCAAACCGAAGGTCTGGCTAAAAGCTGCATCTTGTTTTCATGCCCACTTATCGTTTCTACAGGTACTTGGATCTGGAAGGGTTTGGTGGTTCAGAGGTAAAACTTTGTATTTTTCGTTTCTATGTGTTTGTTTTTATTTTTATGAGCATCTTAATATATTCTGGTTTTTTACCAAACAGTTCTTACTGGTCAGATTTGCTTTTTGTTCAGAGCAAACCCAGGTGCATTCCTTTTTACATCAGTATAAATCTGTGAAATTTGTCATTGGGAGTTTCTCCTTCGAAGGAAGGTGTCACCTTACAACTGAGTTACAACTGACTTTAGGGCTCAGTTCCTCAGTGGTGCCACTGACTACAGATGGATACTATGGATGAGAAGGGATTAGGATGGAAGACAAAAGAGCCGAGCTTTGTGTGAGCACTAACTGGAACAGTTGGCATCATGGCCTGAGGTGCTTCCGTTCTCTCCTTGGCATGCATTTTATCCGATGTTGTTTCTTTCTGACGTTCTTATGCTCCTTCAGTCAAACTTCTCAGCCCACGTGTGACGTTTCTTTGGCTTCCCCGCTGACTCAGCCTGCCAGCACGGGGACAGCCTCCCTCCCAGCCAGACTAACTGTATGACTGAATGGCAGCCCATGTGTAACTGAAATCACTCAGGGGGGACCACCTTGACCTACAGGTATCCCTTGGGCAGGCAGATCCCAGGGAGCATGAAGTCCTGTCCCCAGCAGGATGCTGAAGCTGAATATGGCAGAGGCACAATCTCATCCAGGGTGTTAGGGTCCAGTTATTAACAGATGACTACTCAAATTAAGGGTGCAAACAAGACCATATGCGAAAGTCAATAGTACGGATTTTATCTAACAGTAGATATGAGGTAGAGAGAGAGAGGGAGAGAATGGGAGAGACAGATTAAGTGAAAAGATAAAACATACCACCAGCACATGGACTCCAACAACGTCCTGCCGCTCCTTCTTCTGGTCTCAGTGGTGAGGGTCCCAAAGTTGTGCTTCTGGGATACCACTTTTATTCCAGATATTCATGGGGCATCTCAGATGTTCCCACAATTGGGATGGCAGGGGTGTAAGCAGTTACTTTCTTTCCCACAGCTTTCACAGTGGAGTTTTGTCCAGTGTGCTAATTTCAAACCTTTACCCTCATTTAGGTCTTTCACAGTTTTCCAGGGTGGGAATCTTTGTTCAGGTAGGTTACCCAAGCAAGAGGTCCGATTCCTCTTGTTGCCATCTGTTCTTACCACAAGTGCCTGTCGTGGTGGCTTGCCTTATGAGAATTTCCTTCTTTGACACTGTTTTGAGATAATTAACTGCATGCTTTAAGTCCTGACAGGAGCCAAAAAGTAACCAGCCCAGATTCGCATTCCCTACACTGGCTCAGGGCAGCTATGGTGGCAGCTGGAAAGGGTGGAGGAGAAGACAGATATTACAGCTGATGGGTCCCCACGGGGCCCTCCTTCAAGAGTTCATGAGTCCATTGGAATGTGGATGCAGTAACATGTTCTGCCCTGTTTCTCTTGCAGGCCTTGAAGCCATCCAACCACGCCACCATTCAGAGCATAGTGAGAGCGGTTGGAGTCGTCCCTGGCATTCCCGAGCCTTGCTGTGTTCCTGACAAAATGTCTTCTCTCAGTATCTTATTCTTTGATGAAAACAAAAATGTGGTTCTGAAGGTGTACCCCAACATGACAGTGGAGTCATGTGCATGCAGATAACACCTCATGAGGCCTTTCTGTGATGCTGAGGTGAACGCTTGCTGTTTGGGGAAGGGGGGTGGGCAGGGCTCTCATCATACGTACATTGCACGCCAATGCATTTCCTTTGGATGAAAAAGAGAGAATGTAAACAAGTCCAAACAATGAGGATGGAAATGAAATCGGTTCTAGGGAAAGAGAATACAAAATTCATTTGTCTGTGAAGTTGACCAAGGTATGAGTCTTGGGAATGGGACCTGACTGTTTCTTTTGAAAATGAGAGATGAAAGAGGAATTTGCAGATTTTGGAGACTGCCGGAAGGGACATACTTACCTATTTTTATACAAGATTTTGGAAGCAGCATGAGCTGTTGATTCTTATCTCCGTCCTTATTGGTGACTCATGAAGGGGGAGGTTAGAAATGTAATATTCTTCCTTTTAAAGCTAAGTGTCTTGCCTTAGGTTATTGAGTAGTGCAGCCAGGAGGCAAAATAAATCCAACATCCTAAAAGCTGCAGCTAATCCAACTTAGAAGTGCATCTCCTCGATACGACATACCACTCACCTCATATTTGTTTTCACTGGCACATTCTTTGTAATTCAGCTTATTGGAGCTCAGTGCCCTCAGTTGTAAGAACACAAAATTTGACTGCCGAGTGCAAAACTGTGATTCCTCAAAAACAGACTTTTCTTTCATGGACAACTTTTCCTCCTGTGGAAACTCAGCAGGCCAGGGGTATGAAAGTATCACATTCAGTGAAGCGTCTGAGTGACTTGTGCATAACAGACATTCTAGAGCATAGTTGCAAATAATCGTGGGTTGTCTGCCTGAAAAGAGGTTGCAGCCAGGTGTGGATTGGCCTGTTCTCCTACATAACAAGCACGGAGGTCATAGAGGTCATAGCCTCCAGCTGCACCAGGGCGCAGGTTCAGGCTGCACATCAGGAAGAATTTCTTCATGGAGAGGATCCTGGTCAGGCATCGGAAGGGGCTGCCCGGAGCAGTGGTGGAGACACCATTCCTGGAGGTGTTCAAGGAATGACTGGATGGGGCACGCAGTGTTCTGGTCTAGTTGATGAGGTGGTGACTGATTTTTCCCTACTCCGGGGACACTGGACTCAGGAGCACATTGTCACTCCTGGGGTGCCGAGCGGCACCGGGGCCGCCATTGGCTGTGCTCCCCAGCAGGGCTGGTCCCAAAGCTTGGCACCCTCGACTCTTATGAGAGAGGCTCAGCAGTTTGCAGAAGACTGATGGTTTGTTTAGTGCCCCATTTTTGCTTGTAAAAACAGCATTTTCAAATGATTTCTGGTGAAAAGTTTATCTTTGTACAGGCTGTCCAAAAAAAAAAAAACCAAAAAAAAAAAACACTTCTCAAAAAGCAAAGTTATTTTGTATATAGAAAGAAACTTTTACAGATGCTTTTAATTTATTTTATATGTGTGTCTCTCTTGTCCTCTTAATGTATCCTCAAAGCTCTTTAAACCGTGCAGTTTTCTCTGGCAGTGCAAAGATGAAATGCCAGGACCATAGTGGAGTTCTAAGGACAGGTGCAACTGCACTGTGAAGGGCATGTTTCACTACTGATGGATAAACTTCCCTGATCTGTATTTTTTCCCTTCAGTAATGGAAAACTTTTGCTAGGAACTCTGTAGAAAATATCAAATAAAAATTACTTTTTAAATGAAAATCCTCGTTTTCCTGTGTGCTATTCAGATCTTTCCGAGAACACTGAAGTTTTCCTGCATTCAGCGTTCTGGGACTGTGTCCCAAGGCCCTTTTGCAGAGCTTGGCCCTCCAGACCGAGGTGCATGGTGACCAGGGTGGGGGTACTGTGGTTTTGGTTCAAGGCAGGCCTGTGAGCGCAGGTTCTGCTCACGGTGCAGCCGTGCCCTGCAGCCTCCCGGGGTGATCTCCCTGCAGCAGCATCGGAGGGAAGGGATGAGACATCTGGCACTGACTGGAGTGCAGGAAAGGAGGGAGAGCATGGTGGAGTAGCCCCAATCCCAATACTCAATCCACACCCGCAGATTTAGCCCCTCCCACTGAGTAGCACACACCCCCTAGTGACATCATAATTCGTGATAGAAATTAGCCAATAACAAAACCAGAATTAGTTAAATTAATCACCAGGAATTAAATACAGTCAATTATTCAAATCCCAATTTTTTTTAACCTCACTGCCGATTAACATACCAATGAAAATAACTGTCAGCAAAATAAAAATTTATTTCTAGCCCGCAATGAGCAGGTAATTAAACAATTAAAGTAATTAAAAACATAATTTTTTT
The DNA here is from genome assembly GCA_035047865.1 of Dendrocincla tyrannina. Classification (NCBI taxonomy): domain Eukaryota; kingdom Metazoa; phylum Chordata; class Aves; order Passeriformes; family Dendrocolaptidae; genus Dendrocincla; species Dendrocincla tyrannina. Next base: position 1,189 of record JAWWMP010000132.1, on the reverse strand, counting down.
TCCACACCACCCCTAATTGACAGAATAATTAAAATATCACCACAAAAAAAAATTGCACATAAATAGCAAGTAATTCAATAATCACAGTAATGAATTACTATACAAGTATTTTTCCAACACCCCAATAATTATCAGAATTTTTTTCTCAGCCACACTCAGTACCTAATCGATGAACTAGCCAAAAATATTGTATTTTCACAAAAAAAACACAGTACACAATCAAAAATATAACAGACTGACCCATTCATATAAAAAACTGCACAATCCACTCAAACAATAAAAGCCCACGTTCAATTCGGCCACCCTGTGCCAAAACCTTGGACTGGCACTTAACAATTGGTCCTCATTAGCACCCCCTCGTGCCTGAATCATAAACTGCAATTCCAATATTTGCACGGGCGATGCTGCCACCCTGTGTCAGGACCGCGGTATTGCAGGCGCAAACAGCTCCATAGCGCCACCCGGTGTCAGGACCGCGGTATTGCAGGCGCAAACAGCTCCATAGCGCCACCCTGTGTCAGGACCGCGGTATTGCAGGCGCAAACAGCTCCATAGCGCCACCCGGTGTCGGAAAGGCGGAACTACACGGCAAAAACTGTTTGCGGCCAATGCTGCCTCTTGGTGATTAAAAACTGGAACTGCATGTAAAAAGTTGTTTTCGCCCAGTGCTAGTAAGCCTTTCAAAGATATTAGTAAAAGAAGTGTCCGCCAGGACGCCAGGGGTGAACAGCATAAAGCCTAAACTGAAAATAAAAAATAAATTTAAAAAAGAAATTAAAATACACATTAGAATAAAAAGTAAATAAAACTATATGCAATAAAATAAAAATTGAAACAAAAAGCCGGGCATGAAAGCTGAGCTGCCGGCTGGTGATGGAGGGATACTGAGCGCTCTCAATGACTCGCGGGTGCCCCTTGCTGACTGCAGGACGGAACTGCAGCGAAGATGCACGAAGCCAGTCACGTGATGCTCACGGTCACCTCCTGATTGGGGAAAGGACCCTATGATTTTTCAGGAAATAGTCTCTCATATCTGCTGATTTCAGTGATTCTGAGGAGCTCTTTAAAGCATTCCAGAAAACATTCGTGTTAACCATTGTGGTGAAAGTGGGTGGTGTAAGCTCGGGAACCTGTGGTTGAAAGGCTAAACAGCATCAGGCTCCAACCATTTCCCAGCACAGCGGCTGCC
>JAWWMP010000131.1:0-20234 GCA_035047865.1 Dendrocincla tyrannina | reverse complement strand
CTGCCAGAGCTGCAGGAGGGTTTGGATGATGCTCTGGGGCACAGGGGGTGACTCTTGGGGATGGTCCTGTGCAGGGCTGAGGGGTGGACTGGATGATCCCTGTGGGCCCCTTCCAGCTTGGCATATTCTGGGATTCTGTGACATTCACAGTCTGTGTCAGGCAGGGACTTGACCCTGGTTTTGGCCAGAATGTGTTCCCATCAGACCCCAGGTGAGGTGGGACACAACTCAGTGAGTCCCAGAGGGTCTTTCCTCTCCGCTCCACCTTCAGCACCCGACAGGAAACTGAGGACTGGAGGCAAATACTCCCAAATCCCAGTCAAGCAGTGACTTGGACCTGATTTGGCCAGTGCTGTGGGGCCGTGTTCCCACCACCACCATCAGCCTGGGTGAGGTGGGACAGCAGCTCAGAGGAGTCACTCGTGGCCTTTGCTCTCCCCTCCAGGTGTGGTTCAGCAACCGCAGGGCGAGATGGCGCAAGCAGGCGGGGGCCAACCAGCTGGCAGCCTTCAACCACCTGCTGCCAGGGGGCTTCCCACCCACAGGAATGCCCACCCTGCCCCCCTACCAGCTGCCGGACTCCACCTACCCAACAACCACCATCTCCCAAGGTGAGCATCCCTTCGCCTGCCCTGCTTCTCTGCTCCTGCCCCAATCTTGCCCTGTCAAGGACAGGCTGGACGGTGCTTAGAGCAACCTGGGCTGGTGGAAGGTGTCCCTGCCCATGGGAGGGGGTGGAATGAAGGACCTTTAAGGTCCCAAGCCATTCCATGATTCTACAGTCCCTACCCCATCACCTCGGCCAGATGGAGCACAGGGATGGTCCCTTGTCCTCACAGGGACACCTCTAAGCTGCCTACCCCTCTCTGGGCCCACTCCTAAGCCAAGTTTTGTCACCTCAAGTCCCCTCCAGCTTTACAAAGCTGAGGCTGGGCAAGCACAGGAGCAGTGATCCATGCCATGTCTGCCTTCCCACAGCCCCTCACCTGCATTAAGTGGCCCTGTCTCATGTCCAAGCCAGGTTGTCCTCAGCATCACGCTCTGTGAGGTCACCTCCCTGTCCCTTTCTCATCCCATTTGTCCTGGAGGGAACTGGGACAAGCACAGTCCCATTCCCAGGCGTGTATCCCACTCCTCCCTGTGCCAACACACCCCAGGTCCTGCATCCTCCAGTGTGGATTAGTTCTGGGATTCTGTCATTCTGTCATCCCATTGTCCCTTCCCTCATTCATGACATCCCACTGAGGTTCTTGTCATACACAGGTGGTTTTCCTTTAGTTGGGAAGACCAGGTTTCTCCTCAAGACAGTGGAAACTCCTCAGGTTTCTCACCTGTCTGTCTCATGGTCCTTTCTGCTGTATCAGTGTGTCTCCTGACTGTAGCTCTGCTCAGCTTGGAATTGCTGAGCACTTCAGCACAACCCAAGCATCCTGTGGGTGATCCCTCATCTGGGTAAAGCTCCATCCTGGGCTTCAGAGCAAGGAGGATTACCAATTCCAGCTGGCCTTTACAGTGGAATTTCTGCCTTCTCTTTGGGGCAAAATTAAATGAGAATTCAGGTATTTCCCCCCACTCCCAGCTCTGCAGATTCTCTACTGACACATGGTTTGTGGAGCACACACACAATTTGTGGAGCACACACACAGTTTGTTGAGCACACACACGGTTTGTGGAGCACACATGGTGTGTCCCAGCAAAGACCAGGATGCCCCAACCCACAGACCTTTTCCCAGTGCCAGCTGCAAACCCCCAGCCCTGCTGACCCTGCTGTCTCTCCACAGACGGGGGAAGCACCGTGCACAGACCCCAGCCCCTGCCTCCCTCCACCATGCACCAGGGGGGACTCGCTGCCGCTGCTGCCGACACCAGCTCTGCCTACGGGGCCCGGCACGGCTTCTCCAGCTACTCGGAGAGCTTCATGAACGCTGCAGCTCCTGCCAACCACATGAACCCCGTCAGCAACGGCCTCTCCCCGCAGGTACGTGCCCTGCTTCCATCCTTCTTGGGTCAGAGAGCAGGGCGAGCTTCAGGCTGTGTTCTGGTTAAGGAGGGAGTCACTGCTGGTGTCAGGACTAGTTAAAGCAATCAGTTAATTTGTTTGTGGGCGATATCACTCAGCGCCGTTCTGTGTCCTCTTAGCTCCCACATCCAGGTTAACACGCTCCAGCCACAAACACCAGGACTCAGTGTTTGTCTGCTCAACCCTCCAAAAAAAATTGCAGAGCCAAAAATTCCAGGGACCTCTGGTTGTGGATTTTAACCTAATGATGACACACTTGATGCTTTTAGTTACTTTAGAAGTAATACATCATTTGTGGGTGGCTGATTTTGAGTTTAGCCAAAGCCAGCTTGTCCAAGTCTGGTTGGACTAGGAAAGTGCCCTGGGTTTGAGCTGCCTCAAAACATGGGGATGTAGATCTGGGAATTAGTTTTGAGCAACTGTCATGGTAACATTTCTGCTCCTGCTTTCCACGAGGTCTGAATGAGAGGGGTAGGTAAGTTTTAAAGGAGGAAAGTTGTGTCACACCATCTGCTTGTGGAACATGGAGACACCTGAAGGGCACTACAGCAGTTGTTTCAGAGGGGCCAATAACGCTGTTTAGGACAGGAAATGCAAAATTATGTGAAACTCCAAGGAGAAATCAGGTGGGCATCTGAAATGAAAAGGCTACAACTGTTTGGAGGGCAGCCCAATAAACAGGGTTTATGGATTTTGAGGTCCAATAAGTTGTGGTCTCTCGAGTGTGAAAATAAACACCGACTGTCGAGGGAAAGAGGGAAATTTTGCAGCTCCTCTGAAATTGTATAAACCCCCCACTTTTTGAATGGGAAAACATCAAAGTGAGTCTGGCATGAGGCTTAATATTGCCTCAAACAGCGTAATTTGGGGGGAACGGGCAGACATCCTTCTGCCAAGGGATTTCTCCCAGCACCAGGCTTGGGAGATGAGCCTGGAATTCAAAGGCAGGCTCCAGGTTAGACAATCCAGGGCACGTGATGAATTCAGACGATCACAAGTGCAATTGAGCACCTTGGAATAAGTTGGGGATGAGATCCACGTGATAGCACCAGACACAAGCCCATCCTGCAATTTCCATTTCTGTAGCCTCATCATCTCCTTCCCAGCCCCGCTCACTAAATCAGAGGCTCATTGAAATGACCAGACCGAGGCTTTTTCTCTGCTTATCCCTATCCCAAATTACCCTGCCCCCAGGCTCAGGCTGGGGGAAGATAGAGCCCTGAGCCAATAAGCCCTTTGTATGGGAAAGAGAGGAGCCATTATCTGGCGGTCCTGAAGAAAAGAGAGCTTTACACCCCCAAGAAGGGGAGATTCCCATTTTCCTAATGCTTTTAATCATGTGAGGGCCAAGATAGCAGCATATAAATTCTTCTATTCCTTTTGTGCATGGAAAGGCTAACCCAGGTTATGTCCTGACTGCTTTAGATTTACTTATCAAACCTTCCTGCCTTTCTAAGCCCTCTGCTGTTCCTAGTGGAAGGATACAGGAAATACTCCTAATGGGATGAAGAAGAAGTGTCTGCTTTTAGGTAGCAGGGTGGGTAAAACTTTAGTGAGGTCTCTATATGGGATGCTCTGTGTAATTTATCTGTTGTGCTGAGCATAATTCACCCCTTCCACGGCATTACAGGTGAAACCCCTCACACCTCAACCCTCTCCTCCTCTTGTCTCTGCCTCAGATTGCTCTTTGCAGTGATACTGACTGGAGGGAAAGAGGCAGTTCAAGAAATAGGAAAAAAAACATAAAAACCAAAGCTGGGAGCTGAAAATGATGGCAATTTGTCTGTGCTGCAAAGGGACAGGTCTCTGGTTTCAGCCCCCAGCAGCAGCAGCAGCAGCAGGAGGGAGATCTCTTTGCAGTTTGGACAAGGAGGTGGGGGCCAGCCTGGCCCGGAGCTTCCCAGCATTTGCTGCCTCTTGGAAAACTATCCAGTTACCCCAGGATTGCGTGTCCCGGCCAAAACCCCCCGGACTCAGCGCTGGCAGCTGGAATCCTAGAGGAGAAACGTGGCATTCCCTTTCCCTCAGCAGAGAAGAGGGGATTACGTGTGGCCACGCAGGGCTGGGAGCCCCCACACACAGCACGTCAGTCCCCCCTCCTCGGGCAGACAGAGGGACCCGGGGTGGGAAACTGTGCCCAAACTTCACGTGGGAAATGGCCACGTTCCTTGCTTGTTTTGCAGCCTGGAGCACACAAAGCCTTGTGCCTGCCCAGCTCAGCTGCTGGAGCCCCAAAGCTTTTGCCAGGAGGTTTCCCTCTATTCCAGACCTGAGAGGGATGTTGGTCTTTGGCTCCTTCATCCCATGATGATGTTTTTTGTGACATTTCATACACAAACACTCACTTGGTTGTGCCCAGGGCAGCTCCACGTGATTAAACCACTACCTGGAGTGATGTCTTATGTCATGCTCCTTCCTAGACCCCAGTGAGACCCTGGGGTAACCTGGGCAGTGGTTTGTGCTGGTTCTGTGCTGGGACAGCCTTTGTAAGACAGACATTCAGACTCTTTGGGAAAGGGAACCTCAGGCCTGATGAGCTGCAGCCACAGGAGTCACTTCCAGCTCTCAGGATGCACTTGGTGCTCACATATTATCAGAAAGCAGCTCAGGGGAGCCAGAATCATCATCAGCAAAGTCCTCCCTGCTCCCCAAAGGTTGGTGGGGTGGCAGCAGCTGGCACAGGTTCAGCTGGGCTGGCTCAGGGGCTCAGAGCTGCCCTGGGCTGGCATTAAAGCCTGGGCCAAAACTTAGCCAAGATACAGAGACTCAAAGCAATGTTATTTATGATGAGTGGGTAACTTAGTCTTGCAGAGTGTGATTTCTGGCCATGGAGCTTCTGTCTCATCATTCCTCACAGGAGTGGGTTGTAAACCCAGTGTGGGCACGGGTGGGATTCCATAAACACACTGTAAATATTTCCAATTGGTTTTGTCCCACAGAGGAATCATTTCCCATTTATTTGAGAACATCCACCAACCTCAACAAGAACCAGGACATCCTTAGCCAGGTCCTGCTTCACACAGGCACAAGAACAAACACCTATCTGTTCTGAAGTTCAGCCCTGTGCTAGCCCAGAATTGCCCCCCCTGAGCTGGGCTAAGGCTTGTGACAAAGAGCTCAATATCCTGATAAATCACAGAATCATCTCCTGGGATGGTTTTGGCTGGGAGGGATATTAAGGACCATCTCATTCCACCCTCCACCATGGGCAGGAGCACCTTCCCAAGGCCAGGTCTGGCCCTGTCCAAGCTGGCCTTAAAATCAGTATTAAGTCCAGTTGCATCCTGATCAGCACTGGGAGTCCTTCATGGACTGTGTGTGCTGCAGTGGGGGCTGAGGGGGGAGAAAATGAAGCGAATTAAACTTCATATCACGAGACAAAAACGGGGCCCCCTTGGCTGTTCCTCTGCCATTTGTGACAGTGGGAGATTCCCTGGGTGCTTTTCAAACAGCAAAGAAATAGGGTCACACTGTATTTTCTGCTGCTTTCATCTCCTGCCTCTTCTGCCACGTCTCCTCTGCCTTTTAAAATGTTCTGGTGATTTTTTGGGGAGGATTTTGTCCATTGTTTCCCTCCCTAAAATTTCCTGTATCTTAAATATGTCTGTCTGTTCCCTGCAGCCTGTTGGGGTCTTGCAAAGGGTTCTTCAAAAGCGAAAGACCCTCAGTTTGTTGCAGGTGGCCCCTGTGGAGCTGGGGAACACCGAGATGCACTTCAGAGTCAGGCATTTCATGTACTTCCATAGCGTGTTATTTCTGAGACCTTTGAATCTTTGAACAAACCCACAGGATCACGCAGAGATTAAGACAATTCCAGAAATACGAAGAGCCAAGAGAAACTTGTTCACCATCTCAGAGTTGTTGCTTTAATTTTCTCAGGGCTTTCAGTGGGCTTTCTTTTCTTGCTCCATGAGCAAATTCCTTCCCAGTGGAGTGGCAGTAGCTGCAGGTCGGAGTCACATTTACAATTTCTGGTTTTATCCCTGAGTTTTCAGACTGTTCCTGGAGGGACACTCAAGGCACAGGTCAGGCTCTGCTCACAGATTTACCCTCCAAACTCAGGGCCCTTCTCAGTCTGCACAGTTTATTTCTCCTCCCATCATCCCATGGCTCCAATCCCTTCCACCAGCCAGGGTGAAATGTTTCCCTCAGTCTCATCGGGCTGGGATTAGAGATCATCCGAATCCCTGTCAGGAGCTCACTGATCCTGGCAGGAGGACGACAAGAGCCAGCTGAGCCCTTTTTTTTTGGGTGGAAAACCTGGCAATTGGGAAGGACACGATGTTGCTGGCCAGAGGGGAGCAGGAATTGTGGTGTCTGGCTCCAGAGAGACAGCTCTGCTTCCCTCCTTCCCTCCCTGCCACGGATCCCTTCTGTCTGGTGCCTTTTTTTTTTTCCCTTTTTTTTTTGTCGGAGACACTGTGCTTATAATAAGCATTCAAAATGAGTCTTGCTGGGCCAGGAGAAGGGGAGGGGAAGAAAGAAGGGGAGGAGAGGATGAGATTTGGGGGGGGGGAGGGGGAAAGGGAGGAGGGGGTTTAAATAGCAAAGAATTAGAAAAAAAAAATCTGATGCAAATCACTAGTAGAGAGAAAATTATGTGCAATTACCCAAGCGATACTGGGCAGCCGTGCCCACCCCAACCAACAAGATCTCATTAACAAGCAGAAAATAAGATTGAAATGGTGTGTAAAAGAGCTGAAAAATGAATTTGAATGCTGCATTTGTCCACAATTACCCCCTCGTTCACACATATTTTATTGCAATTTTTTTATTATTCTTAATCTTTCCATCCCTCAAAGCAGATTGGGAACATCCTGGCATTACAGTTGCTGAGGGAGGAAGCATTAAGGATTCCCCGTTTCCCTGAAAGGAGACCCTTCTCTCGCTCGAATTTTCAAGGGTTGGTTTTGGACGGATAAGGATTCATTTCTCCGGCTTATCTTAGTGTAGGAACATGTTCTTCTAATATTCTTTCACCTCCGAGGCTCGTGGGTGCCACCCCACACGAGGGTTTTCCTCTAACCTTGCCTCCTGGCTTCCTCCACCTCCCTTCTCCGTCCCTCCTTCCCCTTTCTCCCACCCTCCAGTGGTTTTCCATGTGGTCCCTGGTTTTTCCCCCGGTGCTGCCTCCTCCCCATTCCCCTGCCTGCCCAGCCCTCCAGGGTACCGCGATTCCCTCAAACAACTCCTGTGCCCTTCAGAAAGTGGCTGCTGTCCCTCTCCCGAGTCCCGGTTATTCCTCACTCCCCGTCCCTTTCCTCCTCCACCCTCCCCACCACCTTGTGGCAGGATTTTTGGAGAAGGAGGTGAACACGTGCTAAAATCCCCCACTTTTATTTTCTTGGCCAGGGGGATGGAAAAGGGGCCTGGGATGTCCAGGTTCCCTCTCTGGGAGAAGTTGGCTGTGCCGAGACCGCGTTGGCATTTTTCCCTCGCTCGGTGTCAAATGCAGCTCCATCTCCCTAAACTTTTAACCTGCGTGTCCCAGGAAAGCTGGGCGGTTTTCCACTAAAGATTCCCGCTTTTTTTTTTTCATATTTAACCAAACAAAGCCCATCTGCTCTTGTCAATTAGACGCCTCTGCTCCCGGCAACGGGAAAGGGGGAGAACGGAACATTTTTCTCGTGTGAAAATGGATACGTATTTATTTGCTTCATTCCTGATGACTCCAACTCTGAGTAGGGTGAGAAGGGGGAAATTCATATCTGAGGGGCCGCTTGCTGTAAGCCTTGAGGTTTCACGGCTTTCCTTGACTGATTTGGATGCTCTGATCACATGGAAAAACCACTGGAAACAAATAAGGCAGCATCTTTCTGCCTTAATTCAGACTCCAGACATTGGTTATTACTCGGATATGAAAATACTCAGAACACTGAAGGATTGCAGAGCAAACAGTTGATTTCTTGAGCCTTGAATCCCACAGAAGCTTTGGGGGGTCCGGGACCAGTCCCTGTGACTCTGCACCAGTAAACTCCAGTATCAGCAGTGGACAAACTGCGGAGAGAGGGAGGAATAGGGAGAAAGTAGAAGAAATACAGGGGAAAAAAACCGAGGAGGACACAATGACAGCAGGAAGAAGAAATGCAGGGAGGTGTGGAAGCCTCTGATAAGCTCCCAGATGTTGGAGCAGGGAGCAGGGTTTTAAGGCACCAGGGCTAAGACATGGAATGTGTCCCCACCAACCTTCAAATCTCCCTTCCCAGCCCGATCCCACTCACGGCGTGGTGGGAGCAAAGCCCACAGCGTGGAACAGGCATCGCAGGGGCTGGGAATTCCTGCTGAAATCCGGACAGGAGCAGGGGGGCTTTGACCTCTCGTGTGGGTCCTGTCTCCTTCCCACCCCGCGGAGGGTGAGAAGGACTTGGCCGGGAGACAGAGACTCGGAGAATCCAGGAGCGGGATTTGCCCTGCTTTCTGATTAACGAGGGAACTCGAGACAAGGCAGGCAGGGCAGATAGAGAAAATGAGAGATTAGCAATTAATGCAGCATCCAGCCTGGCGACGGGCACTGCCGAGCGACCTCTGGCACGGCGAGCCGAGCGCTCCGCTCCTGGCTCCGGGAGCCGCAATATCCAGGGAATGCTGCGGAGCCACCGAGGAACCGGGGGAGACAGCGGGGAAATGAGCCCTGCAATGAGGGAAGCGAGCTAGAGGGGAAGCTTTGAAAGGCAGGAATGCAATAAAGGGGATAATTAGGATTCAGAGGCAGGGGTGTGCGAGGGCACGCGTGTCCTGCCCATCCAGCGCTCTGTGCCCGTGCCTCGGGTGTGCCTGTTAAAACCTGGGAACGGGGAGACAGCTGTGCTCCAGCTGTGCCCCTGCCTGGGAAAAACCATCGAGGACGGGAAAAATCCACGGCAACGTGTTTTGCAGCGGATCAGGCGCTAACCCCAAGCTGCCCCCTTGGGGTATTTCCACGAAGAGGGTTCGTGGGAAGTGCCTTAATTCCAGTGGGTGTGACAGAACAGCGGAGGTGCCGGGCTGGGAGAGGAGGTGGGACGGGGTGTTGCAGGTGGAGGTGGGTCCTTTGCTCTCCTGGAGAGCTTCCAGCCTTGCCCAGCCCAGGACTCATGGCCCAGGGAAGGAAGATGGACACAGGAGTGTGGGTTGTTCATGTCAGGGGGATGTGCCGTGACCACCAGCTTTCCCAGAGCTGCTGGATGTGCTTTGAAAGGGGCCATTATCCAGCACGGTTTATTTGCTGTTTGCTTCACCATCTCCGTGTGCTGACAACGAAGCAAAGCCACATTCCCTCCCCTCCCAAAGCCAGCCAGCTGCTGGGAGCACTGACGGATGGCTTGAAGCATCTTGAGGGAAGGGCTGCAAGCAAAATGTTGTGGCTGAGAGGACCGGGAGGACTTTGGGGGCTGAATCCACCCCTGGAGCATCCTGGGGAGCTGCTCAGGAGAGCTGTGTGGTCCTGAAGCACCAGGAGAGATTTTTGGGGGAGATGTATCCCAAAAGGATGCTGTGGTGGCTTTTGTGTGAGCCGGAAGAGAGTTTGGTGCTGTGTCACCTTGCAGAAGGTTTGTCCTGCCAGCTGGATAAGGAGGGGGAGCAATGTATGGCCGTGCAACATGCCCTTTAGGAATTTGGGGTTACAGGGCTGAGCAGGGGGGTTTGTAGGGTACAGGGATAATGGGAAGTGCAAAGGAGAGGAGACAGAGCTGCCTGTGCAATGGGGGGCTCTCAGGTTGGGGGGTCTGTGCCACGCAGGGGGCTCCAGGTGGTGGATATGGGGGAAGATGTTTGGGTGCTGTAGGGCCTCCTGCTGCTCCTGCCTCCATCAGACAGGCGTGCACGGGATCAATTTACAGCGGGGGCTGGAGATCACAAATCCAGCAGGGTCTGCAGGGGGGAGCAGTAAATTGATCAAAGGTGCAGAGGGTCTTAGCTCGCCGCTGTAAGCTGGAGGCAGCCCTTAAGCCTATCCAGTTTGGAGATGAGGGGGATCTTATTTCAGGGAATAAGTACCTGAAAGGCAATCGTAAGCCATGTAGGGGAAAGGGTGGGATGTGCTCGCCAAGCTGATGTGGGGACATCACAGAGGCTGATTGTAGGATGGAAGGGAAAGAGGCAAAACTGGCATAGAGGGGCTGTTTTGGGGTTGTCTTGGGGAATCACAAGGAGTGGTTTGTGAGACTGAAGAGAAAGAGGCAAAACTGACAGGGAGTGGATTAATTTGGGGTTGTCTTAGGGAATCACAGGTTGTGGTTTGTGAGATTGAAGGGAAAGAGGCAAAACTGACATGGAGTGGGTTAATTTGGGGTTGGTTTAGGGAATCCCAAGGAGTGGTTTGTGAGGTTGAAGAGAGAGGCAAAACTGACACGGAGTGGTTGATTTGGGGTTGTTTTAGGGAATCACAAGGAATGGTTTGTGAGACTGAAGAGAAAGAGGCAAAAATGACATAGAGTGAGTTAATTTGGGGTTGGTTTAGGGAATCCCAAGGAGTGGTTTGTGAGATTGAAGGGAAAGAGGCAAAACTGACACAGAGGGGTTGATTTGAGGAATCCCAAGGAGTGGTTTGTGAGATTGACGGGAAAGAGGCAAAACTGACACTGAGTGGTTGATTTGGGGTTGATTTGAGGTAGGAATTCCCCCACCGAGCCAGTGCAGGGATGTCCACCTGACCCACACGGCTGGGACCTCTCACCATGACCAAGCTTGGGCTGGGACCCACCAACACGTGGGGCCAACCCTGAGTTGGGACAGCCCTGTGGGTCAGTCTGGAGGAAATATCTGCCCTGCTGCACATCCCACACCTCCCTCCAGCTGCCCCTTTGGAGGGACACCGTGGTGGGGATGCTCCCAACGGGGCTTGAGGAACAGGCAAAGCGAAGGCTGCAGCTATTTCTTTCCCTTGAGATCCAGAGCATCCTCTCTCTCTGTGTCTCTCCCAGCTTTTCTTCTCCCTCTCCCTTCCCTTCTTCCTCCCTCTCCTCTCTCCTTCCATTTGATGTGGAGGAGAGCTGTCTGCCACTCGTGCGTCTGTACCGAGAAGGGATCAGAAGTTTCAGCGAGCGCTCGGCGCCTCTCCTTTGATCCATGTCCTGAGGCCTGCTTGACAGCGAAAAAAAGCATGGAGACAAAACGACTCAGTCAAAGTGATTCCTGACAACTGTCTCCACGAGATAAGGAAGCTCTCTGTGTCTTGGTTTTTTTTTTTTTTATTTTTTTTCCCCTAATACCGCCTCTCCGTTTCCATAAGAAGCGGAGTCACTTTAAACCAGAGGAGCCAGCCAACAGCTTGGCTGCACAGAGAACTGCTCTGCCTGAGCTTTATCAGGTTTCCTGTCTCCCTTTCTATTCCTTCCCCCCTCCCCTCCTTTTAATTTATTTTTTTTTTCCTACAAAAGCCCTCTTTCCCCCGTTTTTCTTCCCCTGCTTTCCACATGCTGGGTTACCCTGCTGCCTCACCCCGATGCTGCCTCTAATTATGCAGCTCCAGAGAAAGCCCAGCACGTTTGCAGGTGGCCGGGACATTATTCCGCTCAATCCCAACCACAGGGAAATGCTTTCCTTCCCCACGAGGGGCTGGGGGGGAGACAGAAAGCCCTGTACATTATCTGACAATAACCAATCCTTTTAGGAATCGGAGGCAGCCTCATTAACAGGGAGTCATTATGCACCGCTGGCCACTTAAGTGGTCCTTCGAGCTGTTCCCCTGCTGCTGAGCCCCAGATTGTTTTTATTATTGTTTTATTTCTCTTGCCCAGCTCATGGCACGCAGGGAAATGTCCCCCCCTTTCCCTCCTGGCCTCTGGGTTGTTTGCAGGAATGAGTTTGCAAGGGCTCGGTGACATTAATCCTCACTGGAGGATGCAGGACTTGGGGTGTGTTGGCACAGGGAGGAGTAGGATACACTCCTGGGAATGGGACTGTGCTTGTCCCAGTTCCCTCCAGGACAAATGGGATGAGAAAGGGACAGGGAGGTGACCTCACAGAGCGTGATGCTGAGGACAACCTGGCTGGGACATGAGGCAGGGCCACTTAATGCAGGTGAGGGGCTGTGGGAAGGCAGACATGGCATGGATCGCTGCTCCTGTGCTTGCCCAGCCTCAGCTTTGTGAAGCTGGAGGGGACTTGAGGTGACAAAACTTGGCTTAGGAGTCAACCTAGAGAGGGGAAGGAGGCTTAGAGGTCCCTATATGAGGACAAGGGACCCTCCCTGTGCTCCATCTGGCTGAGGTGGTGGGGTAGGGACTGTAGAATCATGGAATGGCTTGGGACCTTAAAGCTCCTCCAGTTCCACCCTTGCCATGGGCAGGGACACCTTCCACCAGCCCAGGTTGCTCCAAGCCCCGTCCAGCCTGTCCTTGGACACTTCCAGGATCGGAGTTCATCCCAGCAGGACCTCTTTGGCAGGGAGCTCCTGTCCCCCTCCCCTGGCCATAATTCGGGTATTGTCGTAGCTTTGCTCCCAAGTCCAACTCCATTAGCATTGGGGATGGGGGGTGGAGGGGGGACACACGGAGGGGGAGATTCCCTTCCCCCCAGAACCGCGCTGTGCCGCGCTGATAAACAGTAAATATCGGGGAACAGGATTTCCACATTATCTGAGCACGGCAGAAAATCAAAATTTCAGTCTAAATCCGAGGAGACGAGGCTCATAAGCTCCTCCAGCTGATACAGACACCGAGCCCAGCCGGCAAGGCTCAGGAGGCACAAAATAACATTTTTTTTCGTTCAGGAAAAAATTAAAAAAGAAAAAGAAGAAGAAGAAAAGAAAAGAAAGCAAAAAGAATGAACGAGAGGGGAGGAAAAGCAAGAAGTCTTTGGGGGCTGACTGCAGGGAGGGGAGAAGGAGAGGTGGTGCAAAGCAGAGCATTGTCTGAGGAAATAACTAGCTGGGTGTGTTGGGGAGGGGGTTTGGCCACTGCCCATCCAATGAACTTCCCAACCGGAGGCTCCAGCACGGCGAGTGCTGCTTGGGGACCGACCTGTAGGACACCACCAGCTGCTGGAGGCTGATGGCAACCCTTTAATGAACGATTAGAGTGCGCAGCTGAGCACAAATCCAGCCCCGAATTAGGAGCCACATGGGGTCTGCCCGACCCCAAAAGCCAAGCCCGGATTCAGCAGCTCTGCCAGGAGCAGGGCTCCACCAGCTCTAATGGAGCTCCGGGCCACTGGTGCTGCTGAAAGCATCTCCAGGCCCTGCCCTGGCCTGGCAGAGAGGGCAGGAGCCACCCCAGGTGGGCAGCAGCTCCTGCTGTGGGTCTCCTGTGCCTCAGCAAGGAGGGGATGCCAAGGGAACCTGGAAGATGCTTCTTGAGGGAGCAAAGGGCTCCCCAAAAATGCTGCAGGAGAGGTGCTCTCATGAGTGCTGCAGGGAAAAGGGATGTGGTTCTGCCCCTTCGGAAGGAATTTTCTCCCTCCAAGTTCGTGGTGTGGGTGGTTTCACTGCACTTTCTGCTCTCCCAGGGACCAAGGTGGTTCCAGTGCCAGATGGAGCAGGTATTCCTACAGTATCCACTTTAGCTCCTTGCTGTGTCCCAGATATCTTTGTATCCTGGGCTCCTGATCAAAAGACTCCTCTGTTTCCCTGTACAGGCCACTCCATAAAAGCACTGCTTGCTGCAGAACCCACAGCTCCAGGGTTTTATCCCAGGGGAAGGTGGCTCGGAGGCTTTGAGCTCTCCCTGGGGCTTGTAGTCCTCTCTGCCTGGAGAAATGAAGAACAAGAAGCAGGGACAAGGTCCAGCAAAGGTTTTCTTGCTTTCTGCAGCAGCCACTTCCTCCTCCTGCCCCGTCACTGGGCTCAGGATAACTCAGAAAGCAAAGAAATTCCTCACCCTGAGCTGTTTCCTCAGCTCTCAGTCCCTGCCCAGCTCCCAGGAATGTCCATTCCCCTTTTCCCACATCATTTCTGCACCCATCTAAAAGTGGCATCTTTCATGCAAAGAATTTTGGGCTCTCTGCTCCAGCTGGAGCAGGTTTGTGGTAGAAACTCTGTCCAGCCATGCAGATCCAGGGACCTTTGGTGGAGCTGAACCCTCAGGACTTTGGTTTCTCCCAGGCAAGACTTGGAGGAGCTTCAATGCTCCAGTGAGTTCTGCTGCCAGGGAAAGGAGAGGGTTTATTTAGGGTGAGAAGGATGCTTTTGGAAACATGACAGTGGCAAACTGATTTCCAGTCATTAAAATATGGGAATTTATAGGATGTCCCAACCCCTGTGCACTGTTGACCCAGATCTCGTCCTACTCACCAGTTTGGGGCAGGTGGAGAGGGCTGCTTTTCCTGAGGGATTTCTGCTTTCCCAACTCCCAGGTGTTTGCACAGAAACCCTAAAACTGAAAATCTGAGAGTCAGAACAGGGTGGAATCTCTCTGGTCACATCAGCTGGGTCTCAGGTCGATGCTCCCACAGCTTAGAACCTGCCCATGCATTTTAAAGAGCAAGTTCCCCCTTCTCTTTAAAAATTACGATCTTAATCCCACACTTTCAAGATTGGTGTTTGAAATCCCTTGGCATTCATGCAGGGCTTTCTTCTGCTGTTGAGCAGAGTTGGCCTTGCCCTGGGTCCCACTCTTTAACACCCTCAGCACAGATTTGGCCTCCCTTATAATAAAATTTAAAAACAAAGGCTGATTTAATATTAAACCTGTGCTGGTCTCTGAGCAGCACACCCTGATGTACCAAATATATCCAACCCCATCCAGGGGACATGTAGAAAGTCATGGGGCTATTCTGTGTGTCTTTTACTGTCCAGCCTTTAAACTGAGCCTCAGGCAACCCTTTGAGTGCCCTCTCGGCCAACCCTTTGAGTGCCCTCTCAGCCAACCCTTTGAGTGCCCTCTTGGCCAACCCTTTGAGTGCCCTCTCAGCCAACCCTTTGAGTGCCCTCTCAGCCAACCCTTTGAGCACCCTGTTTTCCCCATCACATCCAAGTGGCTACACCAGCTCTCCAGCCCCATTCTCCCAGCCATGCCACGAGATTTGCAGTCCCTCCACCAACCCCACCATCTCCAGCCTCTTCCTCCATCCCCACCTCTCACAGCCCATCTCCCGTGTCCCTCCTTGCTTGGCTTTTCTCCACCCGGGCTCTCTGAGCTGCCAGAGGGTTTCTCAAACCACTCAAGAGCCGCAGGCTTGTCTGGAGGGCGAGAGGTCAAGCACCAGCAAGTGTTTCTGTTTAGTTCCAGATACCAGCCTGACAGGTGGGTGCCTCTTGATTAATTCCCAGCTCCCCTAAATGCTCCCATCGCCGTGTGCTGTGGTCCTGTGCAAGTCTAGGCAGAGTTAGGGGGGAAAACAGGAGAATATTGGAATGTTTTAGGTTGTCTCCATTCAGGCTCTTGCAATGGGATTGTGGCCTGGAGCAGTTGCAGATCTTCACCTCCTGTTGTGCTGACGGGGCTTCCAAGTAAAGACCTTTGACTGGAAAGTACAGCCAGAAGCCTTCAAAGCTCCCAGTTCTCCCAGCTTGGCTGCTGTGGTGGTGTTTTGAACCAACAGCATCTTCTTGCTAATCCCCAGTGACACAAATGTCCAGCTGAGTTTGGTACGGTCCAGGAAAAGAAGGATTTGGGATCAAGGGAGAATCCTTATCCTCTGAGGTGGGCTCTGCTGAGGTTTGTTGAGCAAGGTCTGGTTGCTGTGAAGGGCTTCAGTCACCTTGTGTTGGTTCCTCAGCTGTGGTGGCAGATTTGGGTAACCTTGAGGGCAGCAGAGTCGCACTGGGAGGATTCTCCCTGTCAGAAGAGAGAACATCACCCAAATTCATTCCTCTGGACTCACACCCTTCCCCAGGGGCTCAGTCACACCTGCTCTACATGGTGAGCACAGACAGGTCATCAGGGAGTGGCCAGACCTCAGGAAATGGGAATCACCCTCTGCTGATGCCTCAGATGAGGGAGAGGTTTGTTTTGTCTTTACTGGAACAAGTGTTTTGCTTGGCCGAGCCTAAGGAGTTCTCTGGCTCCCTTCCTCATTCCCTTCCTCCACGTGCTGGTTCAGAGGTGCCCAGAAATGCCAGAAACCTCCCCAGAACATCTCTGCACCTTTCTGGGAGAAATCCCCAAGGTTTATGCAGCTCAAGGAATTTCAGAGAGGAGATAAATCCCATTTACCCAGTTGATGCTCTGTGAGGTCGTGGGGGAGGTCTAGGGAAGAGCTCAAAGGAGGGCAGAAAGGTGGTTTATGGACTCAGGTGATTCATGTCCCCTTCTCCCAACGTGGGTGCCCAGCCCTGGCAAACTGCAGGGGCTTTTCCCCATCCAAGTATCAGGAATGGATCCACCTTGCAGGAACGTGGAGAGACCAAAATCCCAGCGAGGAGCAGGGAAAGCCAAACGCAGAATCCTCGAGGTGCTACAACCTCCTGAGCAGCAAAGCTTCCAGCAGTGCTGAGGTCCTGGAGAAGGTACCAATGCCTGAACACTATTTTTTTAATGTTCTTTTTTTTAAAAAAGAAAAAAGAAACCAAAACCCAACCCAACTTATTAAAATTTTGCCCGGTTCCATCTCCTGCTTATTCAAACACTTCCAATTTCCGTGGATCTCATATCAGCTCCCAGCATCTCCCAGCCTCAGTGCTTGGGTTATATGGGAAGAGAGAGAGAAGGGGGGGGGAACTGCAAGCAAAATAAAAGCTGCTATCTGACAGAATCTCTCCTGGGGATCTCAGTTATTAAAAAAAAAAAATAAATTAAAAAAAAGGAATCATTTTTCTCTTCGCTGGTGTTTGTTACATGTGCAGGAGCCATAGGCAAATTTTTGCTAATTTTGTGCATGCTTTTATCATACTGGTGATTCACTGGCAGCTTTATCCTCCGATAAGTGGATTAGTTGTTGAGCTAAACAAAAAGGTGTTTGACAACCAGGAAGCTCTAAAGAACATATTTGTTTTCCAAATAATGGAGCTGTGTTTGTTGCTCGGTGCAGTGCGGGGTGTTGTTCTGAATTTCATTAGCCCAAAGGAAAGGCCCCAAAGCTTTCCTGCCTTCCACAAGGCTGTGGAGCAGCAAGAACCACCTCCCTCCTCTCCGTGGCAGGTTGTTTGGCTTGGCTTTGCTTTGCTTTGGTGCTTTGGCCCGGCAGTGATGCTGATCAGGGAGTGGCTCAGGAGGGGCTGTGGTGCACGGGGTGTTTTTGGCAGTGGGGCTGGGCACACCCCAGATTTAGTGGGGAATCAACATCCCAGCTCTTGTCAGAGCCCCATGGCTCACACTTACCCCTGGACTTGGAGGGCTGGGAGCTGAGCTGAGGGCACAGAGAGATCAACTGACCCAGAGGAAGAGAATAGGGCTAAAATAATGAGCTTAACTTTATCTAAGACTTTCATCATGATATCTGAGCATCTCATCACGCCGGGATGTGTTTCTCCTCATGGGAAGGTTGTTATCCCCAAGGCCAAGAATTGGATATTTTATCCTGCTGAAATGGAAGGTAGGAACCTGAGACTTTGCCAAGGCCCTTTGCTGGCCCAAAACCCCTTCTCTGTGAGTGCTTCATGCTGAACAATTCTGTATTTTCATGCAGTCGTGTGTTTATTTCCAGCCCTTTGGAGCCTTCCCTTCCTCTCTCCCCGCTCAGCCACCCACAGCCCTTTGGCCAGATCAGCCAAATGCCCAGGAAGGATGGGGATTTTTCCTTGGGAGCTGCTGAGAGCTTGGTGACAGTCACAGGGGCTGGACCCTGCAGGTCCCCCCTGACAGTGACCAAAAGCAGATTCTTCATGAAGAGCAAGAACCAGGTGCTCTCCTGGCCTCTCACATTTTCAGCTCAGGGGATTTCCTTAAAAAAGGGGGTTTGTCTGGGCCTCACTTCCACCTACTTATCCAGCCTCCCCTCCATTTTAGCATCCTTTATTTTTGAGGCAAGGACTCCCACAGGTCGACTCTCCACCGAGAGAAACATCACTTTGTTTTCCTCCTATTTCCCTCCTACCTTCATTGCAGGGCTCATTCAGGACGTGACAGTGAATTAATTAATTAATCCTCCCTCTCTTTACATCATTTGTGATTTTTTTAGGCTGCCATCAAATCCCCACAGCCTGGAGGTCCAGGAACGGTGCTGGTTGATTCCATCCCAGCTCCACCAGCAAAGCTGATGGTGAAGTGGTTTTTCCCCCTCCCTTTGCTGCCAGTTTTGCAGCGATGCCCTTGGCAGGGTTTGTAGGAGTGCATTTTGTGCTTGGACAAGGGTTGGAGGCGCCAGCTCGGGCATTTAAATCCCTGTGGATGCCACTGATAGCAGAGGGAGAGGGAAATGAAGCTTCTTTTTGCATCCTCATGCCAAACCAAATGTTCTCCAGCGTCCTTTTGAAATATAGACAAGCTTGGTGATAAGAAGAGCATAATCCCAGCGCTCAGAACAGATAGCTCCATCCCTCCTGACATTTTTAGGAGCCCACAGAGATGGAAGGATAGTCAGCCACGCCATTCCCATCCCCTCAGCACGCGAACCCAGCAAAGCTCCTTTTCCCCTGGCAAGGGGCTCAAACCCCTTTAGCCCGAGTGCCCACAGCATCCCTCCCAGGGGCTGGGAGTGGGACAGGAGCCCTGAGAACGGGGCAGGGAGGGCTGGGGACAGCTCTGCAGTGGCAGCAATTGCTCTCTCAGCTCTGGCACAGATGAAACGCCGAGAGGGAGGGGGAAAGGGGGAAAAGCGGCAGTGGAAGAGCGAAAGGTCCCCAGCTGGCTGTTAGTGGCATCTGCACTCGGAGCCCAGACTCCAGCTGAGAGCTATTTCACTATTTATTTACATGCAATTATTGCTATGAGGTGCAGATATTAACACTGTCAAGAGCAATTTGCCCTGACATTTTTCACTTGCTCTGTTCCCTGACGTGTTGGGTTTGGTGGGTTTGTTTTTCCCCCCTCCCTCTCCCTCTCCGTCTCCACCGCTCTTGCCCCACTTTTGGCAGATCGAGGACCAGGCGTTTCCATCCCGCGCCCTTCGCAACTCATTAAACTTTGAAATTTAATTTCGCCCGCAGAGGAGCCGGGGCTGGGGGAGCGGCTCCCACCGCCCATCCCCAGCAGTTCAAGCATTTCCACTCCAAACAAACCAAATTTACCGGTTGCCGCGTTTTCAATTGCAATGCAATCTCCGGCATTAACCTTTGCCTGCGACGCCGCATTTAAAACACACCCAGAGGTGCCCAAGCGTTTATTGGGGGGAGCTTTGCAAAGAGCACGTGCAGAAAGCAAATGCACAACAAAGATTCTCCGACCGGCTGGCCAGACCGGCATAAAAATCACCCCCTCCCATTCCCAAAGCCGGGGCAGCATCAGTGAAGGCTCCCAACTTCTTCAGACCCCTTTTTCCTTCTCTTGCTTTGCCTTCCCTTTCCTCTTCCTTTTTTCCCTTCATCCTTTTCCCTTCCCTTCCTTACCCCTCCCTTCCCTTCCCTTCCTTTCTCTTCCTTCTTTTCCCTTCCCTTTCCTTCCCAAACCTTCCCCCTTTTCTTTTCCCTTTTCCCTTCCCTTCATCCTTTTCCCTTTCCTTCCCAAACCTTCCCCCTTTTCTTTTCCCTTTTCCCTTTTCCCTTTTCCCTTTTCCCTTTTCCCTTTTCCCTTTTCCCTTTTCCCTTTTCCCTTCCCTTCATCCTTTTCCCTTCCCTTCATCCTTTTCCCTTCCCTTTCCTTCCCAAGCTTTTCCCCTTTTCTTTTCCCTTTTCCCTTTTCCCTTTTCCCTTCCCTTCCCTTTTCCACCTGCCTTCAGTAGCTGCCGACACTTTAAATTAAGACTTCCGCCCAGCTCCCGAGCGCTGATTTAACGCGACAGTTGTTGGATGTCATTTAATAAACACCAATTGTGCCCTAGAACTTCTGTGCCGAGCGACGTGACAGCCCCGGCTCCCCACACCGTGCTCTCTCCTCGGCCAATATGGTTCTTGTCAGCATTTAGTAGTTGTTTCATACACGGTGGACCACCTTCCTCCCCTGGCAGAGCTCCACTGCCCAAGGACTCCCACTCCTGTTTTCCACACCATTCCCACTCCTGTTTTCCATATTTCCACTCCTGTTTCCTAAACCCTTCCCATTCCTGTTTTCCAGACCATTCCCACTTATGTTTTCTAAACCATTCCCTCTCCTGTGCTCTAGGCCATTCCCTCTCCTGTTTCTAAGCCATTCCCCCTCCTGTTTTCCAGACCATTCCCACTTGTGTTTTCTAAACCATTCCCTCTCCTGTTTTCCAGACCATTCCCACTTGTGTTTTCTAAACCATTCCCTCTCCTGTTTTCCAGACCATTCCCACTTGT
>JAWWMP010000119.1:21744-47627 GCA_035047865.1 Dendrocincla tyrannina | reverse complement strand
GTCTCTGTGCTGGGGGGTCTCTGTGCTGGGGGGTCCCTGTGCTGGGGGGCAGTGTCCTTTGGGGTCAGTGCCATGGGGGGGTCAGTGTGCTGGGGTCAGTGTTATGGGGTCTCTGTCCTGGGGGGTCAGTGTTATGGGGTCAGTGTACTGGGGTCAGTGTCTTTTGGGCATGGGGGGTCAGTGTGCTGAGGGGTCAGTGCCATGGGGGTTCAGTGTTCTGGGGGGTCACTGTCATGGGGTTGCCAATCCTGGGGGTCCCTGTCCTGGGGTCCTTGTCCTGGGGGCGTCCTTGTCATGCGGGGTCCTTGTTCTGGGGGGGTCACTGTCATGGGGGCTCAGTGTCCTTTGGGGTCACTGTGCTGGGGGGTTACTGTCATGGAGGGTCAGTGTCCTTTGTGGTCAGTGTCATGGGGGGTTACTGTTCTGGGGGTCATTGTCCTGGGGGTCCCAATCCTGGGGGTCACTGTGCTGGGGGTCAGTGTTCTGGGGGTCACTGTCACGGGGGTGCCAATCCTGGGGGGTCCGGTCCCTGCCCTGGGGTTCTTGTCCTTGGGAGTCACTGTGCTGGGGGGTCGTTGTCCTGAGGCGGGGTCATTGTCCTGGGGGGATCAGTGTCCTGGGGGGGGTTCCTGTCATGGGGGGGTCAGTGTCGTGGGGATCACGGTCCAGGATGTCACTGTGCTGGGGGGTCCCTGTCCTGGGGCGTCACTGTCATGGGGGGTCCCAACCGTGGGGGGTCACTGTGCTGGGGGTCATTGTCCTTTGGGGTCACTGTTCTGGGGGTCGCTGTCATGGGGGTGCCAATCCTGGGGGTCACTGTCCTGGGGGCTTCTAGTGCTGGGGTGGTGGTCCCAGTCCTTGGAGAGTCTCTGTCCTGGGAGGGGGGTCCCAGCATTGAGGGGTCCCTATCCTAGGGGTTCCCAGCACTGGGGAGTCCCAGAATTGGGGATTCCCAGCTTTTGGGGGGTCTCAGTCTTTGGGGGATGGTCCCAGTCCTGAGTCTGGAGAGGGGATCCAAGCCCCAGTCATGGGAGTGGGATCCCAGGCTTCTCCCCTGCACCCTCCCAAGGGGAGGAGACCCCCCAAAGGGAGAAGACACCCCCTCCAAGGAGAGGAGAAACCCTCCAAGGGGAGGTGAAGAACCGCAAGGAGAGGAGAGACCCTCCAAGAGGACAAAAAGCCCCCTGACTGGGGGGAGATGAACCCCCAACAGGGAGAGAGGGTCTCCCAAAGGGGAGGAGAGACCCCCCCAAGGGGAGATTTGCCCCCCTTGGGTGGCACAGCCCTTCCTGACCCCTCTCCTGCCTCTGCAGCCCCGCGTGGAGCTGGCCTGGGCCATGAAGGCTCACCAGCACGCCCAGGTCTACTTCAATGTGAGTTTGGGGGGCTCAGAGTGCTGGGGGGGCTCCCTGTGGGGGGATCACAGTTAATCCTTCACCCTCCCTGTGCAGCTCATCTCCTCCGTGGACCCCAAATTCCTAAACCTCACCAAGGTGGATGACCAGATCTACGAGGAGTTCAGGAAAACCTTCCGGGACCTGAAAATCGACGTGTTGGACCCCGAGGAGCTGAAATCGGAGCCGGCCAAGGCGGTGGGTGGGGAGCTGGGGGGGCTTAAACACTCAGCTCCCCCCTTTCCTTGGGGGGTCTGGGGGTGCTCAGGGTGTGTTCCTCCCTCCAGAAGTGGCGCCCGTTCTGCCTGAGGTTCGAGGGGGTGGTGGAGGACTTCAACTACGGGACGCTGCTCCGCCTGGATTCCCGCCGGGAATACACGGAGGAGAACACCATCTTCGGTGGGAAAACGGGGTGCAGGGGGCCGTGGGGAAGCTGAACCCACGGGTCTGCGCTGGAGGGTTTTCCTCTCCTGTTTTTTTTAGCCACCAGAATCCAGTTTTTTGCCATCGAGATCGCCCGGAACAGGGAAGGGTGGAATAACGCGGTTTACAGCAGTGCCAGGGAGCCGGGGGGTGAGGAGCCAAAATCAGGATGAGGAGGGGGCAAAAGTCACCTGGTGCCAAGGGGAGGGGGGCAGGAAGCCCCCAGCCCCCAGGGGAGGGGGGCAGGAGCCCCCAGCCCCACTCTGGGTGGGGCAGCAGGGCTGGACCTGCCTCTGCTGCTCCTCCTGCTCAGCCTGTAAATAAACGTTTTAAAAACCCTTTTCAATGTGTTGGTGTCAGTGGCACGACCCACCCCGTGGGGCTGGGGGTGCCCCCCAACCCTGTACTCACACCTGGGCACAGATGGGGGGAGGATGTTCCCCAAAATGGATGAAAACAGTGAGAACTGTGGCCAAATCCATGTGGATTTTGGCTGGAGATTTGCTTGTGTGGCTCAAGGCCAAAGTGCTATCCCCATCTGCCCCCCAGTGAAATCTGGTTTGGGGCATTTGGGGACACATTTCACTGGGAAGAGTCACCCTGAAGCAACCAGGGAAGGGCTTGGGGTTCTGGGGGAGAGAGTTCAGGAGGACACGGGAGATTTTGGGATTCTGGGGGAATCTTGGGGTTCTGGGGAGAACTCAGGATGCAGGGAGAAATCTTGGGGCTCTATGGGACATTTTGGGGATTTGAGTGAAAACTTGGGGTGCAGGGGAAGATCTTGGGGTTCTGTGGGACATCTTTGGGGTTCTAGGTGAATGTTTGGGGTGCAGAGGAAGATCTTGGGGTTCTATGGGACATCTTTGGGGCTTTGGGTGAGAACAAGTTGCAGGGGGAGATTTGGGGACTCGGGGAGATTTTGAGGTGCAGAGGAAGATCTTGGGGCTCTATGGAACATTGGGGGGGGTTCAGGTGAAAACAGGGTGCAGGGGGAGCTTTTGGGGCTCTGTGTGAGATTTTGGGGTGCAGGGGGAACTTGGGGTGCAGCCAGACACGTGTCAGTAGAAACCATTGAAGTTTTATTTGCAGTCACAATGCTTACACTGTTTGCAGCAAACACCCTGACAAGTCAACCAGCATCTGCTCACGCGAAAAAGGACCCAACACACAATCGCCAGAGGAAAGAAAACAAACAAAATAAAATTAAAAAAAAAGAAACAAAACAAAAACAAAAAGGAAGGAGGAAAATAAAATTAAAGAGTAGGTGGTGTCTGGGAAGAGAAACTGAAGCCCCAAGGACCGAGTGTCTGTGGGTAGAGCTGAGCAAGAGGATGCACACGACTAGCAGCAACAATAGTGGGAAAATACAAGGCAAACAGGTTCCCTCCCCCACCAGCTTTCCTCTGTTAAGTCAATTTTCTATCAATTTATATCCCAAACATTTATCATGGTGACTTAGAAAAGAAATGGAATCATTTCCAAGGGGTGTTCAATACTTCATGCTGGGCAAACCTTGTTATTAAGAAGCCTCCGAGGCCCCTGTGCTGCCATGAGCTCCCACTCAGACCGGGGGAAAAGGGGAAAAAGGCAGGAACGGAGGGGAAATCCAGGAATGGAGGGGAAGGGGAGGGCCCTGCGAGGGGACAGGGGCTGCTGCTCCAAGGGGGGGACAGGGGGGACACCCACGAGCAAGCACGAAGGGAGGGTCACGCCATGGCTTCGAGTTCCTAATAACAAGGGCGAGACGGTACCGGGAAAATCGTGATTTCGAGGGGCTTAATAAGAAAAAATATACATTTGGAATTTTACAATGCCTTTTTTCTTTTTTGTTGGGTTTTTTTTTTGTTGGTTTTTTTTAATCTTTTTTTTTGTGTGGTTTTTTTTTAAGGTTTTTTTTTTTTTTTCCTTGCTTCTCTCTACGTCACTAAATAGATCTCTGCACTTTCACACAGCCACCCCCTCGCCCAGTAAAGCTTCAGGCCACGCTTTCCTCACTCACATACAAACCCTCACGCCAGCACCGGTGCACCAGGACTCTGTAAAAATTTCAATCACACTTTTTTTTTTTTTGTTTTGTCGTCGTTTTGTTTGTGTTTTGTTTGTTTTTGTGTGTGTGTGGTTTTTTTCTCTTTTTTTTCCGTGTGTGTGTTTTTTTTTTGTCTGTTTTTTGTTTTTTTTAAACTCGAGTCAATATAAACCTTGTTCAAAATGTTATGAAAAAATGTACATGTTTATACAAGGCAGGCTGCAGCAGAGCGCTGGCGTTTCCACATTCGGGTAGGGAGACGTTGGATTCTTGCACCTGGATTATGCCCTTCCACCCCCTTTTTCCCACGGAAACAGAAGCACCTGCCCAGGTGAGCTCAACCTCCTGCTCCTCCTCCCTTGGGATGTGGGGATCCACAATCCAGCCCTGGGGAAGGGCAGGGATTAGGAAGGGCCTCTTTTCTTTCCATCAGGAACGGGAACCCCTCTGGGCCAGGCCAAGGAGATGCTGCTCTGTACAGCTGGAGGTGGGAGGTGTCAGCTCATCATGTCGTTGCTGTTGACGCCGTAGGTCGAGTTCTTCATGGAGTCGTTGACCTCCCTCCGGAACGCCGACAGGTTCTGGGTGAACCTGGGGGAAGGCAGGGCAGTTACTGACCCCCTCCAGCACAGACCCACAGGATCTGCTGAGCTGGAAGGGACCCACGAGGATCAGTGAGTCCAACCCTGCACACCCCCCCCCCAACAATCCCACCCTGTGTCCCAGAGCATCATCCAAACCCTCCTGCAGCTCTGGCAGCCTTGGGGCTGTGCCCACTGCTCTGGGGAGCCTGGGCAGTGCCCAGCACCCTCTGGGGGAAGAATATCCTGAGATCCACCCTAACCCTGCCCTGCCCCAACTCCAGCCATTCCCTGGGTGCTGTCCCTGGTCCCCAGAGAGCAGAGATCAGTGCCTGCCCCTCCTGAGGAAGCTGGAGCTGCAGTGAGGTCTCCCCTCAGTCTCCTCTTCTCCAGCTGAACACACCAAGTGCCCTCAGCTGCTCAAGGCCTTTCCCCATCTTCCCTGCCCTCCTTTGGATGCTAAACCACTTCCAGGGAAGCCTAATTACTCCTCTATCTGTAGAATATTTCATAACAACTTATTTTTGTCCTTCCAGCCAATAAGAAGGAAACTGCACTGAAAGATTTAATGAAAACTTACCCTACAAAGGAGAAATTAAAAATACACGACCTACAGTCCCAAAGGTCAAAATCAAACAATGAGAGATTAAAAGTTTGAAGGTATCAAGGTGGACACACGGAAAGCTGCCCTTCTTTCTCTCTGCAGGCTGAACCACTCTGCATTTTTTGCACTCCTTATGGTGCTGTTTGCCCTACTTAATAACCCTGAGCAGTGCAGATAATTCTAACCCAGCTGAGAAAAGGATCATTAACCACTACCAATTAATTTAAACACTGCCTGGGCAGCCTTGAAAAAACACTGCTGTGATTCCCTAACCTGGAATCATGGAATTTAGGCTGGAAAAGCCCTCTGAAGTCATCAAGTCCAACCCTTAACCCAGCAGTGCCAAGCCCACCACTCACCACATCCCCAAGTGCCACATCCATTAAATCCCTCCGGGCATGGCGACTCCACCACTGCCCTGGACAAGCCTTTCCATGAAGGAAGCTCATGGAGAAGTTGCTCCAGTGTTTTGCCCTCCAGGAAGATGCAGCCCCAGCCCCACACTGACCTGTCCCTGTTCTTGGTCAGCAGGTTGCGCTCGATGCCCTCCATGAGGTTCTCGAAGCAGAGGTGCATGGCCTGCTGCTTCTCTGGGGGCTGGCTGTTCACTATGCTGTTCCTCAGGTCAGAGAAGTACTGGGAAGAGAGGAAAAGGATGGTTTAGTTCCCAGGTGACCTTGGCTTTGGGGCAGCACACGCACAACGGGCTCTTGGGAAGTGGCAGGGAATGTGTTACAGCTCTTCAGGTGACTTCTGATGTTCTCTGAGTGGAAGGGAATTGGATTCCTCAGTTCCAAGGCTGAACACCTTTCCCTTGGCACATGATGTCTCCAAGGCTTCCCAACCATCTGCTCCCTCAGCATCAGCCAAGCCCTGAGTCCCCCGTGGCTGTGACAGCTCGTTTACCTTCTCGTTGAGCAGGATGAGGCCGAGCAGAGGCCTGGACATGGACCACTGGTTCCTGCAGTCCTCGAAGATGATGATGTTCAGCACCGTCGAGAGCATCTGGGGGAGGGAAATGAGGTTTAGAACCAGCCCTGCCCATCCCTGCTCCCTCCTCACCACGGCACCCTGAGGGCCCAGGAGCAACGATCCACCTTGGAGGGTCCAGTGGAATCATGGAATGTGGGTTGGGAAACACCTTCAAGGCTATTTGCAAGAGCACAGAGTGACAGGACAAGGGGGAATGGCTTAAAACTGAAAGAAGGTTAGGTTAGATGGGATATTGGGAAGGAATTCCTCCCTGGGAGGGTGGGGAGGGGCTGGGATGGAACTCCCACAGAACCTGTGGCTGCCCCATCCCTGGGAGTGCCCAAGGCCAGGTTGGAGCAACCTGGGCTGATGGAAGGTGTCCCTGCCCATGGCATGGGGTGGGACTGGATGAGGTTTCAGGTCCCTTCAA
Organism: Dendrocincla tyrannina; assembly: GCA_035047865.1. Lineage (NCBI taxonomy): Eukaryota > Metazoa > Chordata > Aves > Passeriformes > Dendrocolaptidae > Dendrocincla > Dendrocincla tyrannina. The sequence continues at coordinate 41,197 of JAWWMP010000119.1, read as the reverse complement.
ACCCAAACCATGCCATGAGTCCAACCATTAACCCACCACATCATGGGACAGGAGGAGGAGCTGGAGCCTCCATGAACCTCCCTGAGGTGCTGAGAGCTGTTGGGGGATTGACTCCTGACACATCCCACCCTGCCCCAAGGCAGACAGGGAATATTGTCTCATCTTCCCTTGAACAAGGTGTTTCAATGCCCTGGGGAGCTTTCTCTTGTCCTTCCCCTGCCTTTCTTTCCACAGCTCCTTAGGCTGAAGCCAGGCTCAAAGCTAGCTGGGCTGGAAGATGCAGTTTCTCTTTTTAGCCTCAGAAGATATAGTTTCTAGCCCCAAAAAAGCCTGCTTTGCTTGGCACCTGATCCACCAGCAAGGGTGGAACAATATTCCAACATTCCCTGTTTCCCCGTGGGAGTTGTGCTGACACTTTGACAAGCACCAATGAGTGAGGCTGGAGAACACCAGATCTGGTTTTCTCTTTAAAAAAAAAAGACAAAAGCTCATTTCTGGCTCATCTGAAATGCCAAAATGGCGTTCCTTGCACAGGGACAACCAAATCCCTGGAGCAGGGCTTGGAATCATCCGCCATCCCACGAGGAGTGTGTAGGAGACAATCAACACCAGCAAAACCCCCTCTTTATTCCAGAACCCCCTGGGGGCTGCAGTGCAGGGAGAAAGCAAGCCTTGTGTGACATGATGCTGGGAAAACTCAGGGTTTATCAGGGAGCTCCTGAGCTTCCAGGGCTTGGGAATTACCTGCTGGATCATCTCGGGGTGCTGCTGCATGATGTGCAGGAAGCGGTCGCTCTCCTGGGTCAGGGGGGTCGTTCTCTTCTTGGTGCTGCGGGACAGTTGCTTGAAGAGATACGTGACAATGTGGTCCAGACAGGAGCAGCAGCCTGTGCAAACCATGGTGTCTGCAGGAACAGGGAGAGGGGGATGTTGGGGTGCTGCTGGAAAGGCTCCCAGGGCAACACCAATGTTTCTCTGGGGCCTTTTAGGGCCTTGAAAGTGAAAATTCTGAACTGGTGAGAAACTTTCTGCCTGGTGTGAGGGTAAGAAAGGCCAGGAGAATTGGGAATATTCAGCTTGGAGAAGAGGAGGCTCCAGGGTGACCTAATTGTGGCCTTCCAGTGCCTGAAAAGAGCTGGAAGAAAGATGGAGAGGGACTTCGGACAAGGGAGAATGGCTTCCCACTGCAAAAGGGCAGGGATAGGTGGGATATTGGGAAGGAATTCCTCCCTGGAAGGGGATGAGGCCCTGGCACAGGTTGCCCAGAGAAGCTGTGGTTGCCCCATCCCTGGAAGTGTCCAAGGCCAGGTTAGACAGGGCTTGGAGCAACCTGGGACAGTGGAAGGTGTCCCTGCCCATGGCAGGGGGTGAAACTGGATGGGCTTTAAGGTCCCTTCCCACCCAAACCATTCCATGATTCCACATATCCACAGGTTAAGGTTGGAAGGGACCAGTGGTGGGGTCACCTGGTCCAACCTCTCCACCCCTTTCTCTGATATTCCAGCTCTAACAGAGGTGAAACTCCTCCACCTGTTTGCAAAGGGGCCATTTTATGTGTTATCCTGAAACCCTCCACTCAAAGCACCAAAATCTCTCTCCACTTCCAAATGAAATCCCTGAAAACACAACAGAGAGCAGGAGCAATTACCTAGTGCAGTGAGACCTTCTGAAATGGAAGAGAGAATGTACATGATTACATGAGGCTCCAGACTGGCTATAAAGTTCATGTGGTCCTGGGTAAGAACTTCCAGCAAGGAATAGTAGGACTGGCTGAGCTTGGGATAATCCTGCAGGGAAAGGAGGAGAGAGTTTTAAGGCCTCATGGTCACCCTGGAACCATCAGTTAAGGTTTTTAGACCCAACCCTTCATTGACCACCTGCAAAGAACAAAGCAAACCCTCCCCCAGCATATTTATGGGCAAACAGATCTTCCACCCTTCCTTCTCCCCCAACAAAACTATTCCATCCAGCAGGTTCTGCTCTATCAAATCATCTCTCCCACTGTCTGCTCTGTTCCCACAGCTGACTCAGAGGCAGGACTGGCTCTCCAGGTTGTCTGTGCCGAGTGTCAGATCACCCAAAAATCCAACATCTGCATCACAGCCCCTTCCCAAAGTGTCTCCCAGCTCCAGAGCTCCACAAGTCCAGGTTTGGAGACTGGGATATTAAACGAGGAATATGCTGAGTGCGGGCAGAGATGGAACAACTCCCTTCAGATTCTGCTAAATAAGACTTGGGAGGAATTATGTGCTGCCCTCTCTCCTGGATCCTGGAATGGTTGTGGGAATTATTCCACCTTGGAGTTATTCTGCCAAGCAGGACTGTTGTACTGGTGGTTTGCACACGAGGGCTGGGTGGGGGCAGCACCCTGTGGGTGAGGGTCTGGCACTTCTGGGCCATTGGGATCTCTGCCCACAGGGAAGCACAATCCTTCACTCCAGGGAAGTGGTTATTAGAAAGAACTCCAAGGGAGCTGGAGAGGGACTGGGAGGGACAAGACACAGGGAATGGCTTCCCACTGCCAGAGGGGAGGGTTAGGTGGGATATTGGGAAGGAATTCCTGGCTGGGAGGGTGGGCAGGCCCTGGCAAGGGTTGCCCAGAGAAGCTGTGGCTGCTCCATCCCTGAAGTGTCCAAGGCCTCGTTGCAGCAACCTGGGCTAGTGGAAGGTGTCCCTGCCCATGGCAGGGGTGGAACAAGATGATTTCAGAGGTCCCTTCCAACCCAAATGAGGAGAATTATTTGGGTGGTGAGGTTACAGCCTTCACCCAGGACCTGCTGCTGCACATTCCAGGAGCTGCAATTCCCTGCTGGTCCATTCCAGGGGCACGAGTTCACTTCTCTCTGAGATTCAAATATTCCTTTCCCATCTGATCTTCCAGCCCTGCCTCCCCTGGGTGTTCCCACCCTGATCCCAGGTGCAGCTCACCAGGAGGTCGCTGTGGGGGATGGAGAGCAGGAGTTTGATGAAGGTTTGCAGGGCATTGTCCAGGGCATCGTCCCCGTAGAGCCGGAACACCCCAAAGTTGACGTAGCTCCCACTCAGTGCTGCCTTCAGCATGGAGAAGCAGATGGAGATCCCCTTGAGCTTCAGGGCATAGACCTGATCCTTTGGGACCTCTCCCAGTGTCAGGATACGATTCCCTGCAGGAGCACAGAGGTGGGGGTCAGTTTTCCAGCAGCCACATCCAAACCCTTCCTGCTCAGGGTGCAGGAAAAGCAAAGCAGAGCCAACAGGAAGAGCTGAAGTCACCGCAGGTTTCTCCCCAAGGGGAGGGTTAAGGAGCCTGATACCAGTGAAGAGTGTGGCTCTGCTGGGATCTTCACAAGGGATGGAGGGACAGGACAAGGGCAATGGCCCTAAGCTGACAGAGGGGAAATTTAGATGGGATATGAGAAGGAAATCCTTCCCTGTGAGGGTGGGCAGGCCCTGGCAAGGGTTGCCCAGAGAAGCTGTGGCTGCCCCATCCCTGGAAGTGTCCAAGGCCACGCTGGAGCAATCTGGGCTAGTGGAAGGTGTCCCTGCCCATGGCAGGAGGTGGCACTGGATGACCTTTAAGGTCCTTTCCAGCCCAAACCATTCCAGGATTTTACAGAACACAACTTAGTGTAGTTCTGCTGTGGTAACAGGACAGCCCAAGGACAGGAATGTTCCCCAAGGAATCACCCTGGATACTCCAGGGGCTCAGCCAGGCTCCTGCTCTTGTCTGACACTTCCTGCCTTGTTTCCCCCTCCCTGCCTGCCCATCCCACGCTTCCAGCAGCACCATCTCCCTGCATCCAAACATCCAGCCATTTGGCACTGCTCCTCATGCCAGACTGGCTCCTGGAGCTGGCAGTGCCCAGCCCTGCCTTCCCAAGCCATGGGGCACTCCAGGGCAGCCCCAGGCTGGATCCCACCTGTGCCACTCACCATAGGTTGTTATCATTTTACTGGTCTCTCGGAAGAGCAGGATTCCATTGGGAGAGGACACGTCAAACTGCAGCCGTTGGGATCTGAGGGAAACACAGGGAATAATTAGAGACATGATAAATTCACCACAGGGCTGGAGCCAGGCTGGGAGAGCTGGGGGTGTTCACCTGGAGAAGAGAAGGCTCCAGGGAGACCTCAGAGCCCCTTTCGGGGCCTGAAGGATCTCCAAGAGAGCTGGAGAGGGACTTGGGACAAGGGATGGAGGGACAGGAAACAGGGAATGGCTTCCCACTGCCAGAGGGCAGGATTAGATGGGATATTGGGAAGGAATTCTTCCTGAGAGGGTGGGCAGGCCCTGGCAAGGGTTGCCCAGAGAAGCTGTGGCTGCCCCATCCCTGGAAGTGTCCAAGGCCAGGCTGGAGCAACCTGGGCTGGTGGAAGATGTCCCTGCCCATGGCAGGGGGTGGAACTAGATGGGGTTTAAGGTCCCTTCCACTCCAAACTACTGGGGATTCTAAATTGAAGCTCAAACACACCTGGGAGTAAAACCAGAGCCACCAGTCCAGGTTCTGGGGCTCCCAGGGATGCTCCCTGAGTTCCTTGGGAAATTTCCTAGGAAATCCTGGGGCCAAGCAGGACAAAGGCACTTGGGGACAGCAGAGCTCTGCTGTCACAGAAGAAAGGGCCTGTATTTCTCAGATGTCAGGAATATTGTGGGACTGAGGCTGGAAATCCTGCCCTGGCAATAGTGACTGGGATACTGCTCCCAAATACAACATCTTGGAAGGCCCTGCAGCCCAGCCTGACTGGCTCCTATTCATGGCAGCACCAACAATGCCCTGCTTGGCATTTCTGCCCCTGCAGTGACTCAGTCTCACAACTGAATCACAACAAGCCGCCCAGTTCACCTCTGGAATTAATGCTTGGATGATTTCCAGCAGGGATTGTGCCCCACTGCACAAAGATGCACCCTGACAGGATGGATTCCCAAGAACTCTGCAAGGCCTGTGCCTGAATCTTGTGGCCCTGAACAGCCGGCCCTTCCCACAGGGTTGTGCTCAGCTGGCTGGGAGCCAGAGCATCATCCTGGCAACCTTCCAGTGCCAGCTTAGACAGCTCCTGAATTATCCCAACAGCGTCAGAGGTCCCTCTCTGCTGGCAAAAAAAGAGCTGAAGCTCTAAAGCAAAGTGGCTGCCAGAGAGAACAACATTCATCTGAAACCCAGCTTTTAAAAACAACCACATTTTCCTGCCTCCATCTCCGAGTGCTGCCCTTGGAAACAAAAATATCCAGTGGTTATTGATTGTGTCTCAGGCTGATGGAGCCATGGTATCTGATCTGCTGGATTTTCTTCCCTGCTGGAACAATCCCAGTTCCCCCCCTGTCCCCTTGGCAGCTTTTAGAGCATAAATAGATCGAAACAGAGAAAACACAACAGGGCAGCAACACCCACATGAAGCAACAAACAGACACAAAGGGAATGAGATGAGCTTTAAGGTCCATTCCAACCCAAACTATTCCATGATTTATGGAATCCCAGGCAGTTTCCAGGTTCATACCTGTTATGGACCAGCTCAGCCATGAGTTTGAGGACAGGTGTGGTGCAGGCTGGGTCGTGGTACCAGAGCTCGATGGCTCGCTGCAGGATTGGCATGTAGGATGGGTAACTGCCAGGGAAAAGCTAAGGAATTCTGGGCTTTAAAGAGGGCAGAATTTCTAGCAGAAGGCATATTTTGTGTGCTGCACCCCAGCCTTGCAAAGCAGCTTAATTCAAAGGGTTAAACAGAGATGCTGCTTGCTGGGGTCTGCCTTATTAATAATATTATCACACAAAAATAATGATCATCATAGTAAAACTAACTCCACTGAAGGAATTAATTGCAATTTGTCTAAGACAAACCAGAACCAAAAAGCTTTTGGAAGGAAGGGAAGCCCCACCCAAAGATCTGTCAGTGCAGACACCTGACCTTCACCAGGCACAGCAAACGTGGAGCCCCACACTGTGTCCCTTGGGCAGCAAAAGGACACGGATTCCTCACCCAAAGGACACAGATCCCACTGCTGCTGGCTCCAGGGAGCAAGAGGAAATGCCTCTGGTGCTGCTGGGATGCAGCCCATTAAAGCCTTTGTGTTTTATAGGTCACATCTCTTCAGGCCCACTCGGAAAAAGCCCAAGAGTTCAGCTCAGAGCAGGTTTCAGGTTCACTTGGTTGCAGACACACCAAGTCAAAGCTATTTCAGGGCTCAGAGAAAGGACACCAAGTACTACAGAAGTGAAGAGAAACCCCAGTCAGGATTTCACAGGGAACAACAGGGCATTTGGATGCAGTCAGGCATCCTCTGAGGGAGGGGATGGCTCCAAGTTTCAGGGAACAGAAGGATACATCCACTCAAACAGCATCATGAAGCTGGTCTTGGCATTGAAGGCAAAGGCAATTCCCCTCAAGTCTCTCACCAGACCCACCAAAGTTCTCTGCATTGAGAAAGGAAAGATGTTAAAAACGAAATACACGGATGGATCAATCCCTGCCTGGCTCCACTTCCCTCCCTCCCATCCCAGCAGCAATTCCTTCCTGTGCTGGAGCCCCATCCCAGCCTGGGCAGTCCTTCCTTTCAGTGCCAGTGCAGTGACACCACTGGGATAATTCATTCCCAGCACAAGGAATGCTGGCAGGTGAGTTTTCCTGCTCCAATTCCAAACCTCAGCTGATCCTGAGGGATACAGGCCATCCCCACCTCCCCTGTCCCCCAGAAGGGAAGCTCCCACCATTCCAGCTTCTCTTTCAGAGGGGAGAGCAGCTCCCACTCTGCACCAATCACTGCTCTCTCCTGCCTGTCTGGACATATCCCTAAGGAAAAGAGCAGGGAGAACACGGATAACAGGGAATGTCCCACCCAACTTACTTTTGCCTCTTGTTCATTGAAGGTGTTTGTGCTGAACATCTGGGCCACAGTCTCAAAGGCAGCAGTGAGGGGAAGCATGAACTGCTCATACTGATCCTCATCTTCCCCTGAGAGGGGAAAAAAAACCAGGAAATCAGGAGAAAATAAATGGCACATCCCTGTGTTCTGCAGCTCTGCCTGTGCCAGACACTCACACAGAGCCAGAGAGACCAGAGGTCTCCAGACAGTGATCTGTCTGCCAAACTCTGACCTACAGACAGCTTAGAACAAACTGTGCCATGTCAGGAAAACACATGGAATATCAGGATGGAAAAATTCAGCCCCAGACTAGGTGGCCTGTACTCAGCAATGTGGCATCAAAGCCACTCCTGAGCTCTTTCCCCTCCTTTTTCTTATCTCTTTTGGGTTTTCTAACTCCAGCATCCCTTCCTGTGGGGGCTGACAACTCCCTAAATAGCTTCTAAAGCCCAGGATTTTGCTCTGATTCCCAGGAAAAGCCCCCCAGTACCTAAATCCACCATGAGCAGACGCCCCAGTGCAGTGTAGAACGTCGTCCGACACCTCATGTCCGTCAGGTTGGACTGATTGTTAATGCCCAGGAAGGAAAAGTGCTCACTCTGGAAAGGGAAAACACAGGTGGGTTACAGAGGAAACAGCCTCCAGTGGCACCAGGGGAGGTTTAGGCTGGATATCAGGAAGAAGTTCTTCATGGAAAGGATTGTAAGTCATTGGAATAGGCTGTGGTGGAGTCTCCATCCCTGGAAGTGTTCCAAAAACGTGTGGATGTGGCACTTGAGGACAAGGTTAGTGGTGACCATGGTGGTGCTGGGGGATGGTTGGACTTGATCTTGAAGGGCTCTTTCAACCCTAACAATTCTGGGAACCACCACCATGAACAGGCTCCTGTGCCAGAGGCTGAGGATTCCAATTCCAACCAAATCCCAGGCTGTGCACGGATGGGAAACAGTGAGATCCAGGGTTAGCTGGAGCCATCCTGGAGCACAGGCCACCAGAGGGCAACAGGCACCACGTGGAGCAGCAAATCCCAGCGCTGCCATCCCTCATCCTGGAATTCCCCAGGCCCAAGTGAACCAGGAAGTCTGGCTTTGCCTCCAGAGCAGAGAAGGAATGTCCCCCTTTCCTGATGGGGACCCTTCAGGCTGCCTTAAAGCAGCTCCCTGCAGGCAGATTCCCTGGTTACTCTGCCCACCTTCTCCATGGAAACAGTAATCCCAGACTGAATTCAGCTTCTGGGCCAAAGGCAGGGCGTGGGAATGCCTGAAAAACATCCCCTAACTCAAGGAATGCAGCCCCTCATTCCACCAGGCAATGAAAACCCTCTGGAAGTGGTACTGGGTGTCCTATTGCTCCAGCACTGGAGCATCACGGAATCACAGAACAGAATCATGCAATGGTTTGGGTTGGAAGGACCTTAAGGATCATCTTGTTCCACTCCCTGCCATGGGCAGGGACACCTTCCACTAGGTGGTTGCTCCAAGCCCTCTGCAACCTGGCCTTGGACACCCCCAGGGATGGGTCTGGCTTTAGTGGAGAGCAGAGACCTCCCACATCAGCCCTTGGAGGATGGAAAAAGTGCCACAAAATTACAGCCCCTCAAAACAGAGCAGGGATGGAACACAAATCACATTTTCTAGAGGCTCATCGGGCACTTTGGAAGCATCTGGGAGTCAGGAAAACTCCCAGAGTGTGTCCAGGTGTTAAATGATCTCACCTGGAAGCTGCACAAAGGCAGAGGGAAGAGGCTGCTGTGGAGGAAGAGGAGAAGGAGGAAGGACTCACCGTGTGATTGTTCAGCATGAACTGCACAGCGCTCAGCTTCACCAGCTTCCTGACACTGCTGTACGTGCAGGGGGGTTAAGGAAGCAGCAGAGCCAGCAGAAAATCCTTACAAAAGCACTTCCAGGGCAAAGCTGGAAGGGGATTGTGTCTATATTATTCAATATGTTGTGGATTCCCCTCCATTTGTTTACAGAGCAACAAAGGTCTCAAGTGTAGAGACCTGCAGTGTTTTATTTACTCTGCCAGGAAAACACCTTGTCTGGAACTTCTGGGAAACCAGAAGACAGACTGTGAACTGGCTCTGGATGGTCAGATCCAAAATTAAAAATAATAATAAAAAAAATCTACATTGCAGCCACCCCCTGCAATCCAAGGTGTGGAGCAAACACACTCTGCTTTTCTCACTACCCTGGGGGTGAAGGGGCTCGGGAATCTTGACACGCTCCTGTTCCAGCAGAACATCTGGGCCACTCTTCCCTCCTCCTTGTGCACCCAGCAGCTCTTCCCAAAAGGATATCCAATGGAGAGGTCGTTGAGCAGCTGCAGTGTCTTGGAGGTGATGGGCTCACATCGACCCCAGTACTTCAGGTTGGTGATGCTGCAAGAGGGAAGAGGACAGGGATGGATCAGAGGGGTTTGCTCGGATTCTCCATGGCTGGGCAGCAGATTCTTGCAGTTAAAGTCGCCCCCAATCCTCAACTCCACCCTCCACCGAAACCACAGACATCACAAGCCACAAAATACGGGTATAAAATCACTGTACTTACATTTGGTTGACTAGAAAATTATCCTTCAGATAATCTTCACTACTTGGGTCCCAAGCTACACTGGCCCATAGCCAGGCCCTTGGAATTCTGTGGCACTCCAGGGCTGGTTTCTGCAGCAAGGGTAAGAGAATTCTGCGGCAGTGACTACATGCAGACGTATGCAATTCTGCACCTGCACCATCCACTGTCAGCTGCAGAATTCTAGTAGCCCTTGCTTCTTCCAGGAGAGCCATTTCATCCCTTGGGAATGCTGCCCAGCCAGGGTTTGTGGGATGAGCAAGGCCCCGTGCAGGTAAAAACGGGGGCGATGCTGAACAAGTGCAGAGGGAGCTTTTGGCTGCTCAGCACCAGGCACAGGGCACTGGGTGCCAGCTCCTGAATTGGTTCCAAATGCTGGACAAAAAGCCAGGCTGGGGCTGCAGAAGAGGCCGAATTGGGTGTTGAGCAGAGTGGAACAGTTTGAAGGAAAGGATTTGGGACCGACCAGCAAAGAAAGGCTTTGGAGGAGCCGTCGGTCCCTCCCTGCAGAGCTCTCGTGGCCGGTGCTTGCCAAGAGTGGAGTGACAGGGACTGTGTGCTGGGAGCTGTCCCCTCCCTGCCTCTGCTTTTCCTGGGCAGACAATCCCTTCTCCTGGCGTGTGGCTTATTTTGGTGCCTGCATGGTGGATCAATCAGCCCTGGGTACTGCGTGCCCTAAGCCCTGAGCAAAGCCTGCCATTCCCTGGAGGAGCCAGATGTTGCTGCTTTCACACTGAGCGACACTCCCTCACATTCCAGGTTTCCCGGCCGGATGCTCCAGCAGAGCCAGGGCCCTGCAGTGCCTGGGGGGCAGGAACACTTACATTTTCCCTATGAACACGCTCAGCACCATGGTCTCATCGTTCAGCCCCAGCACCTCGGAGAGCCGCCGGTACAGCTGCAGAGGGAACAACACCCCGTTAGAAGCTGCCAGGAAAACAAGGAATTCTCAAGGAAGAGCTGGTTTTTCCCTCCTTCACTCTGTGTGTGTGTGTTTGCTCTGGGATTTCCCAGATCAATCCTTGCCCTAATGGCTGTTTCCTTTAAGTTACAGCAGGTGCAAACACTCCACACAAAAGGAGGAGTGCTTGGTTTTCCCAGGAAAAAGGGACATAAAACTATGTTCCTTCAGCTCCAACCGCCCTATTTTAGTGTATTAGTCTGGAACTTTTTAAGCCCCTTGTCAGCAGTTCCCAAGTCTCTGGGGTAGGGAAGAAAGGTTAGGGCCAGAAAGGAAGAGAACCCAGCTTGGAGTAATGATGTTCCCATCCTTTATATGTATATTTTTAATTTAAAATAGGTATTTTACATCTCTAAAGAGGCACCAAGGCACCAGGACAGCTACAACTGCCTTGGGGTGAACAGAATGGAGATTTATCTCCACTTTGGAGCCAGAGAAGCAAGACACAGATGAAATTCAGGATTCTCGTGGGTGTTTGAGGTGGGCACAGGTTTTAAGGGAGAACTAAATTCAGGTCTCCAGTTCTCCAAAGTCAATGGCTCCTCCCTGACACGGTATTTCAAAACCACCTCAAAGTTAACCCGTGGAAACAAATCCAGGAATCACAGCAGACACATCCCAGAAGTATTTTCAGCTGAAGAGAGGAGAAAACCATGAATGCCCCTTGTTTTCCTTGAGAAAGGGCAGTGATCCCTGGAGTTGGGATCCCCGAGGAGCCCCAGCTGAGGGCACTGATTACCTTGGAAGACTTCTGCACCTGATCTCCGATATAGATCTTCCGGAACTGCTCGAAGAAGCTCAGCATGGCCAACTCCAGCTTCTCATTCCCAGCCTGTGCCAGGCGGGAATCCGTCAGGTTCATCAGCTGCAGCACCCTGGGAAAAGGTGGGAAAACACACCTTGCTGATGCACAGCTGGGAGCAGGGAGGGATTTCTGGGAATGAGATGCTGTTTCCAGGTTTTTTACCCTCTGGGGGAATTGGTTTGGGCTGAGAACTGACAAAACTGGTGACAAAACACTGCCCAGGGCATGCTGCTCTTTGGTGTAAAGCTGTTGTAGGGCTTCTCCACCCCTTCCAACAGGGCTGCAAGGATTTCTTTTGCTGCACCAGTGAGTTCCAGGTGTTTTGGCACCCACCCAGTGACTGGTCCATCTCTGGAACCCACCTGAGGAAGAACAACCTGCTCCCCTCACAAGAACCAGACCCTCCCCTTGCAGCTGGGCTTTTGTGAGTGCTACAGAAACACCCCCATGACCTGGGGAGGGAGATTTTGGGGTAAATAACCCCCTGCAGCAGAACTGGGGGGGCAAACCCACTGATGCTCTTTTGGGGAAGTGCCACAAGGCACAGAGTGGGGAAGAAAATCAAATATAAACAGACTTCTATGAACATTTATCATTAAAATTTCTCCTTTAAGCTCAGCAGCCTCATGGGAAGGCAGAGCTTGGTGTTACCTGTTGGTTTACCAACAGCTCAGCTTCCACACCTTCCCACCTTAGCTCCTTTTCCTACCCTGGCTTCCAAGTGCAGCATTAGGATCTGGACCAGAAAACACTCACCAGGACTCCAGGTTTCATTCTCACCCCCATCAAATAAAGCTTGTGCTGGGCAGGGTTTACAACCCCAAAAATGCAGCATGTGTTAGACAGCATTCTAAAATTTTAACTTCAGAACTCCAATATTCAGTTTATTTATGGACAAAAGCCACTTTGGGTAATTAACCAGGAGAAGCAAAGAACCCACCCCAGCAAAGAACCATCATGCATTTAGTCAACCATTTAGCCATTAATCCCCTTTTCCATGCTCTTTCCCCCTCTCCATCCCTTCCTTACAACCCAAATCCCCCCGTTTGCAGCCAGTGCCACCGATCCCTCCTTGCTGCTGGGTTTTGAGGTGAAGAGGGGAAGGAGGGCAGTTTTGGGAGGGCTCCAGCAGGGAGTGGTGCATCCCTACCGACAGACCAGCTCTCCATCCATGGCATCCTGCTCGTCCGTGCTGGCAAAGGACACCCTCCCGCCAATGACCGCCCCGATGATGTAGACGAGCCACGTCAGGCGCCCTGAAACCAAGAGAGGACATGAGGACCAGCAGAGCAGCAGCAGATCTGCACCTTGTCTGGCCACAGGCAGCAGTCACAAGGAGAGTCTTTCTGCTTTAGTGGCTGTCTCCCCCCCAGTGACCCAGCCCTGGGGTGAGGAAGCTCTTCTGACAGCCCTGAGATTTATCCAGGTCTTTGATGGAATGTGAAGGGCCAAGAACAAGGGCTCTGGTTGTGTTTATACAACAAAATTTTCCATCTTAATGCTTTCATTGCTTTTTTGTGGCTTCCCCATCCCCTGAAAGTGTTGGATGGAGGGACCTGGGATAGTGGGAGGTGTCGCTGCCCATGGCAGGGGGTGGGATTGGATGAGCTTTAAGGTCCTTTCCAACCCAAACCATTCCAGGATTTACTAAAAGAGAAAAAAGAATGCCAGGTCTGCCTGGGAGATTGTCCTAATTTAAAGTTTTCCCACTGCAGAAAGCCACTTCCTTGTAAAACTGTACTCTGTGCACTTTAACATGCCAGCAAGTATTTATTCTTTCAAGGTGTGTGCAGAAGTCAACTTCGTATGGAGTTTTCTCCCACAAAAATCAAAATAAAATAAGGAATTACTGTGTAGGATGAGACAATGCTATTTCAGAAGGAAAAGGAACAATTCCCATACCTGTGCTGGTGCACCCAACTCCTCCAGGGAAGGGCAAGCAGATCCAGTGTTAGAGAGGGACAAAACCCAGTGATCCCTGAACCCCCAAAGGAGCTGCTGTTATGGCCAAGGTTAAACAACTCCTGACCCTCCATGCTGAGCCCACCCAAGGCTGTGGACACAAACCATTCCAGGCAGTGGCACCAGTTGAAATCCCCACTCCCAGTTACTCTTTACCCCCAACCAGCTGGAAGTTTCTGCTCCCCAGTCAGTGAAGAAAGTGAAATGGGCACCCACATCCCACCTCAGGGAAAGAGGGATGAATTGGGCAGTGCTGGAATGGGAACACCCTCGTGACTTGCCTCTGAGAGACCAGGCAAGGAAATTTAATGTATTCCCCCCCCAAAAATAGGAATGGAGTCAGTTGTAGGACAGCAACACCCCCAGCCAGTGAGGAGGGTCAAATGAGCCCCAACATCCCACCTCAGGTAAAGAGGGTTGGCAGTGCTGGATGAGGAACACCCTCACAACTTGTCTCTGAAAGACCAGACAAAGAAATACATTATATTTTCCCCCAAAACAGGACTAGGATCAGCTGTGGGACAGCACCATCTCCAGAGGGAACACTATGTGTGCTGGCAGTGTCAGCCCACAGCCATGGCAACGTGGGCGAGATGTGCCTCCGCTGGGTGGATTTTACCAGGAATGACACCTTCTGGAACCAGAGGGGTCTCAGTGCTGCAGCTGGGCTCACCTTCCTGCACAGCCACATCCATGGGGCTGGCAGTGGCACTCTGGAGCAGCTCCTGGTAGGACTGGGCTGACTGGTCAAAGAGCTGCACGAGCAGAGCACACGTCTTCTCGTACTCGCAGCGCCCGATGGTGGAGAGCTGGTCCAGCTGCTGCTGCACCAGTCCAGTGTCGTCCAGGGGATCCTCCAGCCCATCCCTGAGCAGAGAGAAAAAAGGATTGATGGTGTAGGAGCAGACTAAGCCACGGCAGGAGGTGGTTTCTGTGGGGTACAGGGTGTTTCCCAGGCACACAGAAATTCCAGATGGGAAATCACACAGGTCAACACCCACCCATCCCTGTGGCCACAGATGAGGAGAACAGCAGAGGTTCAGGTGAGAAGGGCAGCACCACCTGGGGTGAGCAACCTCTTCTTATATCCATAAGCTTTATACAGGTCTTTTAATGTTTAACCAGGTTTTTTTAAACATTTATCTGGGGTTTTTTAACATACAGTCAGATTTTCTAACATTTATCCACAGGTTTTCTAACATTTACCCAGGTGTTTTTAACATTCATCCAGGTTTTCTAACATTTACCCATTTTTTTAACATACATCCAGGTTTTGTAACACTTATCCAGATTTTTTTATATTTATCCAGGTTTTTTTAGCATTTATCCAGGTCTCTGAACACAACCTGCAGTGCCAAGAACAAGATCTCTGCTTGTGTTTCTACAACACTTTCCCTGGGAAAGCTTTCACTGCCTTTGCTTTGAAATGCATTAAGCCCAACAATAAATTTATCACAAATTCCAGAACTAGCTAAACCAGATCACAGAATCCTGGAATGGTTTAGGCTGGAAGGGACATTAAACCCCCCCCAATTCCACCCCCTGCCATGGGCAGGGACACCTCCCACTATCCCAGTTGCTCCAAGCTCTTTCCACCCTTAAACACTTCCAGGGATGGGGAAGCCACTTCCTTTAAAGATCCAAAAAACCCAGGGATCAGCCCATCAGTTTTCCCTAAGGGAGGCATTATTTTCCTATATTTGACCCTTTGTTTTTATCCAACACAAAACACACACGACACAATGGAATTCACCCCACGGGAGTTCAGGCACTACAATGGAATCCTGTAGGCTGCCCCTACACTCAAAAGAATTAAAAATAAAAGGTACTTGTAGGTATAATTTGTGCCATCCTACGGCAGAGATGTACAATGAAGTGACTCACACTTTGCATCCATGGCTCCTCCCAGCTCTGCTGGGAATTCAGGGTGTGCAGGGAATGCTGCAGATCCTGGGTAGGATAAATTCTACCCAGAACACATTGCAGACCAAATCAGCCATCTGAGATTAAGCAAGGTCTCAAAAAACCCCTACCAGCTTAAAAAAAAATAAATCTCTTCTAAAATGCAGGCAGAGTGTGTGATTTAGGTAAGCCTCCCTCAGAAATCCTTTGGTGACTCACAGAACTTGTGTGTTTGTGGCTGTTTTTAAAGGAAAACTGGAAAGAGCAAAACAGCAGGGCCTGGTGTGACAGCCATGGAATGGTCTGGGTGGGAAGGGACCTTAAAATCATCCACTTCCACCCCTTGCCATGGGCAGGGACACCTTCCACCATTCCAGGTTGCTTCAACCTGGCCTTGGACACTTCAAGGGATGGAACAGCCACAGCTCCTCTGGGCAACCTGTGCCAGGGCCTGCCCACCCTCAGCCAGGAATTCCTTCCCAATATTCAACCTAAATCAATCCTCTTTGTCAGTTGAAACCATTCCCCTTGTCCTGTCCCTCCAGGCCTTTGTAAATAGTTTTTTCTCCATCTTTCTCGTAGCTCCTTCAGGTCCAGAGCCTTCCCTTCTCCAGGCTGCACAACCCCAATTCCCTGAAGCCTTTCCTCCCAGGGGAGGAGCTCCAGCCCCCAAGGCCTGTTGCTCACCTGAGGATGATGTGCACGGATTCCAGGCGGGATGTGATGTAGGCTTTGGTCACCTCAGGGGTGTAGGTCTCCAGCATGTGGGGCTCGGTGGCCTTCACGTAGGGCACGGACGCTGCCAGGCGCTGCCACAGGCTCAGCAGGTAGTGAACGCTGTTGGGAGCAAACTCCCAGTGCTTCCAGAGGGAAGGAAAACGCAGGGAGTTATGATTTGGATTGTTTTACCCAGGTTGTTTTCAGAGGATCATGGAATTCCACTCCCTCATCACACCACACACGCTTGGGAGGGTCACCAGCAATGCTAGAGGGTGTCCTTGCCCAGGGAGGGGAGGCAGAGTTACAGCCATGCTGGAAATGCCAGTGGGAACGAGGAATTTGAGGGGCTGCATCCCAGGGGCTGCATCTCCTGGGGTTGAGGGGGATCCAAGGATCACAGAATCCCACATTGGATTGGGTTGGAAAGGACCTCAGAGCTCATCTTGTTGCCCCCCTGCCACGGGCAATGAACCTTCCACTACATCTAAAAGCTTTAAGGGCCTCAGTCCTTAAATCTCAGTGCACACCTGGATTCAGTGGCATTATCAGCACTCAGGGAGATAATCCTGAATTCCCAGGATGTGGAGTGAGCCTCCAGTCCCAAACCACTGCTGAGCTCGTGCTGCACAGCTCCCCACACACCCTGTGCAGCTTAAAGCTGCTTTCAGATACCAACATTTAACAAACAAAGGCAATATCTAAGCTGTACAATGTTCCAAACCCTGCTCTGTGCTGGGGGGTGGTTCCAAGCTCCATTCACCAGTGGAAAACTCAGTGGGAATATGCCTTGATATTCCTATTACTGGCAATCCCTGTGACTGTATCTCAATAGTGAAGTGAGACACAATTCTAAAAATAAGCCTTATTTAACAGGGTTTTTTTTCCTTGCTAGGATATGGAAAGCCTCTGGAGGCATGGCAACTCTGCAACTCTGCCTTCCCCCATGGGCTGCTCCTGCTCCATTCAGGGGGAATTCACAGGACAATCGAGGCTACACTGCAGGATTCTCTCACAGGGGTTTTGGGCAAAACCCACCTCGATAAAGGGGCAAAGAAGAGACCAGAGGGGTCTGGTTTTGTTTCAAGGGAAGAGCAGGGGCAGGAAGGGCCGTGGAGGGGAAGGAAAGCCATGGGTACCTGCAGGCTGGTCACGGTGAAGTTGGCAATGAGCCGGATGACCTCGGGGTAGTTCTCCACCTTCACCAGCTCTCCCAGCTGGTAATTGCTTTTCAACCGGGCCAGCAATCGGCAGAACTCGTGGTAGTTATTGGGGTCTGACAGGCTCTGAGAGGAGAAAAAGGGGAGAAGAAGTGAGAAACAGCTCTGCAGTCACCTCCAGAAGGCTCAGGTTGTCACAGAACCACACGGGCTGGGAGACACCTCCAAGATCACCAAATCCAACCTTCGTCTGAATCCCGCCCTGTCCAATAAACCCCATCAGGAAGTGCCACATCCACTTGTTTTTTGAACAGTGGCTCCACCACTGCCCTGGGCAGCCTGTCCCAATGCTGAAGTATTCTTCCAGTGAAGGAATTTTTCCTAATATCCAACCTGAACCTCCCTTGGCTGAGAAAAGGAAGAGAGCAGCAAAATGTTGCACCTCTCCATTTCACCAAGTTCTTCTTCTCCCTTTGTGTCCACTTGAACATGGACTTTCAAAGTACTCTTGGGTGAAGAAACAGGATGAGGAGGAAGCAGAGCCCCAGTTCCACCTGCAACACTCACCTGGGGGTTTTCCAGTATCCGTTTAACTCCATCAACGAGATGAGACAAGAACTTTGCGCGCTCGGCGTTGTTGAAGAGGGATCTGCGAACGGAGGCGATCTGCACCAAGCAGGACAACACCTGCAGGGGCAGAGGGGAGAACCAGGAAAAGAGGGATTAGAACAATCAGAGGAGCAGCAGGTTTCCTCCTCAGGACACAACAAAGCATTGGTGCTCCTTTGTGTAGGACACCAAAGCTCCTTCATGTTTGTACTTCTGTGTAGAAACAAATCAGAGCAGAGAGAGGCACCCAGAGGAGCAGCTCCATCCCAAGAGCCACAGAATCAGGGAATCACTGGGGTTGGAAAAGATCTCCAAGGTAATCAAGTCCACCCTGTGCCCAATGCCCACCTTGCCACCCAAGCCAGAGCACTGAGTGACATGGCCAGTCCTTCCTTGGGCACCTCCAGGGATGGGCACACCAAACCTCCCTGGGCAGCCCCTTCCAATGTCTGACCACCCTTTCCATGGAGAAATTCCTCCTGATATCCAACCTGACCCTGCCCTGGCACAGCCTGAGCCCATTCCCTCTCCTCCTGTCCCTGTCCCCTGGGAGCAGAGCCCAATTCCCACCCAGCTCCCCCCTCCTGGCAGGGACTTGCAGAGCCAGAAGGTGCCCCCTGAGCCTCCTTTTCTCTGGGAGAACCATCCCAGAAGTGGAGCCCGTGGCCTGAGTTGTGCCGGGGCTTTCTCCTTGCCCTCCCCAGCAGCAATGCTGCATCACTGAACTATTTAATTGCATATTTGTCCCTGCTGGCTTTTGAAATATTCGGAGCCAGTGTGCAATTCCACGGTGCCCGTGTGGCAAATTCTGCAGGAGGGAATGTGGGGTGAGGGGAGCTGTGCCCAGGGAGCTGCTCCGAGCAATTCATCCAAAGCTGGAACAAGGAGATGCAGGAGGAATAAATCTATTTGTTCTCTTTGTCCTTCCTCCCCACCCTGGAATGACATTCCTCAGGGGTTTGTGCTGGATGAGCCCTGAACTCATTTTTGGTGTTGTTTTTCCCTCTCCATCCTTTTTTTCCTGGAAGAAGTTGGGGTTTAGTTCAGGGGTGAGTGGTACGAGTTGGTTTTCACCTTGTTTTAGCCACTTTCTGCTTCATGAGTGATGCACCCACTTGGCTCCCACCTGGCTGGTTTCACTCCTGCCACATAAAAATAGGAATATTTGGGTTTTTTTAGAATCCCAGAACATCCTGCATTGGAAGGGACCTTAAAGCCCATTCAGTCCCACCCCCTGCCAAGGGCAGGGACACCTTCCAGTAGTCCAGGTTGCCCAAACCCCACCCAACCTGGCCTTGGACACTTCCAGGATTGGTATTTTCCCCCTTTTTCATCCCTGGAAGGCTCACACTTCCTTCCCCAAACCCGTGGGTTTAAGTGACAGCACCTTTCCTTCCTCTCCAGCACTAAAGTGGAAGCAAAGCTCCAAAAATATCTGACATATTGGCAGAATTGTTTCTCACCAGCAGGTTTTTCTGAGTTGTCTGAGGTGTCAGCAGCTCTTCTTGGAGCCCGAATTTATTTGGCACAGTGTCACAGTTATCTCTGTTAAACAAGTCCTCGTATGCACCTCCCAGAGCTTAAGAACACCTGAGGGAAAATGTATTAGGATCTCTGCCTTCAATCTTCCTGTAATTTATGCCTTTCCAAGGAGGGGGGGAAAAGAGGGAAAGGGAAAAAAAGGAAATGTAATGTTGCTGTTGGAGACTGGAGGGATTTTTTTATTTATTTATAGGCTTTTTAATCCCAAGTGACTTTGTGGTAGGGAAGGGTCCTGTGGCTGGAGCTCCTTGGAGGTTTATCCCAGGTTGGTCATGGATGTAACAGGGAGTGTGGGGGGCTGGGCTGCAGCCCTGGGGTCCCCTCACTGATCCCATGGATCCCTCACTGATCCCATGGATCCCACACTGATCCCAGTGTCCCCTCACTGATCCC
>JAWWMP010000119.1:0-21644 GCA_035047865.1 Dendrocincla tyrannina | reverse complement strand
GTCCCCTCACTGATCCCATGGATCCCTCACTGATCCCATGGATCCCACACTGATCCCAGTGTCCCCTCACTGATCCCAGTGTCCCCTCACTGATCCCATACTGATCCCAGTGTCCCCTCACTGATCCCATGGACCCCTCACTGATCCCAGTGTCCCCTCACTGATCCCATGGACCCCTCACTGATCCCAGTGTCCCCTCACTGATCCCATGGATCCCTCACTGATCCCATACTGATCCCATGGATCCCTCACTGATCCCAGTGTCCCCTCACTGATCCCATGGATCCCTCACTGATCCCAGTGTTCCCCACACTGACCAGCCCCACTGTGAATCCCAGGGATTTGCTTTTTCCCTTCTGGTAATTCCATCTTTGCACATTTACCCATCAGAAGGAATTACAGGGATAATAAAATAAAATAATAAAAATAATAATAATAAAACTGGAATGTTCAGGAAACTCTCACACAGGGAACAGGAGGAAAAGCATCCCAAGCAAAAATATCCCAAATATTCTAGTTTTTTCCTGGTGAGAGCCTTAAAAAGTTGGGACCTGTGGATAAACCCACCCGTGGGGCAGCTGGAGCTGCACCCCTGCCCCTGTCATGCCTCTGGCTTTCTTTATTCCCTTTTTGGCCACAGATAAATGGGATTATAAACCCCTGGACTGAGCAAGGAGCATCCCAGCTCCGTGTTGTGCCTCTCCCAGCTGAATCCATGGCGGATTTTGGCTTTTGTGCCATTGCAGCAGCAGCGAGTGAAAGACCCTTGGTACAAGTTGCTACACAAAATCCAATTAAGCACAAGGCTCGAGCTGTAATTGTTACAAAAGCTCCGTGTCAGGTGGGGAGACGTTATTAAAAAATATAGAAAACAATTTGCACTTTTCCTCCAGTGCCACAAACCCTCCAGGCTGTGAGAGCAGCGCAGCGATTCCTGCAGTCCCTCTCTCCAAAGGTTATTCCCTGCGAGGGAAACGAGCTGGAGCAAAGGATGTGATGCCAAAGCTCCTTTGCAACGCATTTATGGGATTCTGTGACATTAATCCTGCTCCTCACGGACCTAGAAATGCCCTTTCCTCACCTTGTTAGCAGCAAAGGGGAAGGGTTGGGCTTGTGGGGTCTGCTCGGGTGGGGTGAGGGATCCCATGGGGATGAGATGGATGGAGGATGGGAAAGTGCAGGATTTTCTCCCTGCAGCAACATGGGGAGAGCTGGGACAGCACGAACATTGCAGGCTGGGGATGATCTTCAGCCATCAGACACTGTCCAAGGGGACCACGGGGCTCTGGAGGACCCCAAAAGTCACAGAGCAACCTGGGCTGGTGGGGGTTGTCCCTGCCCATGGAATGGCTTGGGTAGGAAGGGAGCTTAAAGCTCATCTCATTCCACCCCATGCCATGGGCAGGGACACCTTCCTCTGTCCCAGGTTGCTCCATCCTGGCCTTGGACACTTCCAGGGATGGGGCATCCTCTGGGAACTCCATTCCAGGGCCTCACCAGGCTCACAGGGAAGAATCCCTTCCCAATATCCCATCTAACCCTGCCCTATGTCAGTCTGAACCCATTTCCCCCTTGTCTTGTCACTCCAGTTCCTGATTAAAAGCCCCTCTCCAGCTTCCTTGGAGCCCCTTCACATCCTGGAAGGTGCTTTGAGGCCTCCACACAACCTTCTCTTCTCCAGGCTGAGCAGCCCCAACCTCAGCCTGTCCCACTGGGGATATGAAGAGTTGGTCCCTTCCAACCCAAATTTGGGAGGTGAGCTGGGATGGGGCAGCCCTGGGGGGATTACGGGTTATGTGGGGCAGTTGGAATTGCTGCAGGGCTGCATTTTGGCAGGTTTGCTGTTGGGACAGCCCCGCCTCTCCCTGCCTGTTCCCCTGCCTGTCCCTGCCTTTCCCCCTGCCTGTCCCCCTGCCTTTCCCCCTGTCTTTCCCTGCCTTTCCCCCTGCCTGTCCCTGCCTGTCCCCATGCCTTTCCCTGCCTTTCCCTGCCTGTCCCTGCCTTCCCCCCTGCCTGTACCTTGCCCTCCCTCCTGCCTTTCCCCCTGCCTGTCCCCTGCCTGTCCCTGCCTTTCCCCCTACCTGTCCCTGCCTTCCCCCCTGCCTGTCCCCCTGCCTGTACCTTACCCTCCCTCCTGCCTTTCCCTCTGCCTGTCCCTGCCTTTCCCCCTGCTTTTCCCCCCTGCCTTTCCCTGCCTTTCCCCCTGCCTTTCCCTGCCTTTCCCCTGTCTGTCCCCTGCCTGTCCCTTGCCTTCCCTTCCGCCTTTCCCCCTGCCTGTCCCAGAAATCTGCTGAAATCTCCTGAAATCAGCTGGAATCTCCAGAAATCAGCTGGAATCTCCAGAAATCAGCTGGAATCCCCCGTGCTGCCCCCCGTGCTCCTCCGTTCCCCACGTGCCCAGCACCGTTAATGACTTAACGTTATTACCAGCATCATTTTTACTCAAAAAGCTCTTCAAACAAACATTAAACCATCTGCTTCCCAAGCAAACCCTCAGGGTTATGTTTCATCCTAACTCTCCGCTGTTATTGCTAAAGCGTGGCCATTCAGAGCTGCTTCCCATTATCCCCCATCCCTTGGGATTCACGGCTGGCAACAGAAGGAATTGTTGCTCCAGCAAAAGAAACCTGGAAAATCCCTCAGCTGGTGTTTGTGAGGTGCTTGGGGTGGGTGGTGCTGGTCCTGGGAAGGGTGGGGTTATGCTGAGGAGCATCCCAGCCTCTTTCCAAGGGCTCTTTCTGCTCGCAGACCTTGGAGAGCTTCAGCCTCCTGCGAGGATTTGAAGTGCAGAGCGTGATTTGATGACCCTGATTCAGCAGAGCTCTTGAAGAAGTGCTTGGGATTAGTGTGTGCTCACACATTTCCCTGACTCCAGACTGATTTCCATGCAACAATGAGTTTAAAAAAAGCCTCAAAAACCACTTGGTGGGGAAGAGGAGAACTGGAGAATCGTGCCTGGGAATGCAGCTGGCACAGGCAAGAGACCCTTAATTCCCATTTTAACTTTTCCCAAGCGCAGAAGAGCAGAGGGGCACTGAAAAAGGGGAAGAAATAATTCCAAAGCTGAGGAGGGGAAGAAATGTTGACCTGAAATGCAAATTCACCCAGTTCTCTCCGGGTTTGGAGGTGTTTAGTGGTGAGAACCAGGTCAGTAAGTGGAAAAGACACCTTGAGGCTGAGCATCCACGGGGCATCACAGGAGATCCCGGGATGGGAAGCACAGCAAACCTGGAGATTTCCCTGCTGGGAAGAATAGCCATGCCCTGTTGTCTCCCCTCCCAGAGGCAGCTGTCCTGCTTGGAATTTTCCTCTACAATTAGTTCTTCACTTTAATAATCACCTTCAGTTTATTTATTTGCAAAAACACCTGATTTTTTTATTATTATTTTTTTTTAAAACCCACCCCAGCCCGGTGTTCTCCCCATCACACCTAATTTAATTTATACACAGCTTTCTTCCTATTTGCCAAGCATAAAAAAATCTCTCCCAGCTAAGAGCCTGCTTTCCATTCCGGAGATAGGCTCCATTCCTCACTGCACACATGCCTGCATATATTTGAACAAGTTTGATTCAGTGTAGCTGACACAAAAACCACTTAGTTGTTTCCCCTACATCATCCGAAGTTAATTCTCCTGACAAGCACAGGAGGCTTTTCAGCAGTTTTTCTATCTCAGCTCCCCTTGGTTTCTGCTCTCCCTCTTTCCCTCCCCTCACCATCCAATTTCCCTGAGCCTGAGTGGCTGAACCCCAGCAATTTGTCCTCAATATTTGTGAAACAAAAGCATGGGAAGGGTGGCCATGGATGACCGGAGCCACTGAGCTGGATTATGTTCCTGTGTATTTTGTGCACACTCCGTGTTTTCAAAGGAAATGAAAAATAGGGAGCTGGAAAGGCCGGATCATTCAACACCTGGGTTGGGGTGAGCTGTGGGTTTATCATTCCCTCTGCCTTCCCTGACTTTGGGGCATTTTGCTGCTCCTTTGCTGGGTTTGGTCGTGATGGACAGGCTGGTCCTGAGCCCCCGAGCGCGGGATGAGGGATATCCCTGGGCTATCTCTGCATCCACCACCCCTGGGCTATCTCTGCATCCACCATCCCTGGGCTATCTCTGCATCCACCACCCCTGGGTTATCTCTGCATCCACCACCCCTGGGCTCTGCCCTCCTGCCGTAGGAGGGTTTTATCCCTTGGGCTCCTTCCAGCAGCATCTCACTCCTGTTCCCATCCCAGGGCATCCAGCAGGTCCCCATGGCCAGCACAGGGAGGCACAGCCCAGGGGGTTGGGGCATCCAAGCAGCTCCCCAGCCCCCCAGATCTCTGGAGCCTCCCCAGTTATTCCCAGTTTCACTCCATCCCCGCTCCCGGATCGCTGCCAGTGATGGATGCACTGCTGCATAGGGACAATCAATTGGGAAAGCAGCCCTGTCTGGAATTTATTCAGGGCTGAAATGGGCTCCCCAGGCTCCAAACGTATCGATTCTCTCCGTGGTGGTTATTTTTACCATTATTTACGTCCTAGCAGCATCCAGGGGCCCAGCTCAGCTCTATTGTGTTGGATACTGCTTGGAATGAGATCCGGCACCTCCTCCCCACAAAGGGGGTTATAAATAAATGGGGGGGGAAACAACGTTCTCACATCCCTCATGTGCTTGAAGAAGACAAGTGACACACCAAGGGCACTGCTGTGGGTGCAGGAATCGGGGCTGAGCTGCTGCTCCTCCAACAGCATCCCAGCAATCATTATTTTGGGGGAAACTGGCCCAGAAACAGGATGGAGCAGTTGTTCTGAGAGAAAGGTTGATGTGGTGACTGAAGAGCCTCCAAAAAATAAGCCTTGGAGGTCAACAGGATGGGGCTTGGAGCAACCTGGCCCTGTGGAAGGGCTGATCTTTAAGGACCCTTCCAACCCATACAATTCCTTGCTTTTATGAACAGCTCCCAACATTAAACTGGCTGAAGAACCTGGTGGGGTTTTTAGGCTGATACATTAATTGTTTTACCCTTTCCCAGCGTCCTGTTGTTGAGGAGCTTTTCATTCCGTGCAGCTTTTGTGGGAGCCTCTGCAAAGCTGCTCCTTATCGGTCTCCTTTCCCTCCTGTCTCTAAATATTTATCCTAAATTTCATTCTGCTGGTAAATAAACGCTTCCACCTCTTCTATTCCCCAACGTTGTCTTTTAAATTAATCTCTCCAAAAGTAATTGGGGAGGAGAGGAAGGTGTTGAAGTGGATAAGGAGGTTGATGAAGACGTGGCAAAACAAAGCATTTTATTCAAATCCTTTCTTTTAGTGAAGTTGCAAACTAAAAATAGCCGGAATTTCGACATTCACATTTCTTAATTGCTTATTTTCCATATCCCCCGTGGGTAGGATGAGACATCACAGCCTTAAATTGTAGCACGAGAAGTTTGGGGATGGGTATTCTGATAAATGTTCTGATCACAGCGAGGGACAGGAGGGAGGAAGGACAAACCAGGCTAAACCATCTTTTTTGAGGCATCTCTGAGCCTTATTTTCTTCCTCTGTATCTTTCTTTTAATCTGTGTGCCCATCTCTGACACCCAGCACTTCCTGAGCCCAATCTGGCACAGATATTCCAGGATATTCAACTTTCCAATCCCAGGATCACCAGGGATATTCCTGGTGTGTGACATTAAGCAGGTGCAAAAATGGAGGATCAAAAGCCTCATTTATATTAAAAAATCCCAGAGAAATCTGACTGGGTCAGTTTAATGGGTTTTACTGGAAGCCAGGACCATGGGAATTCCCATTCAAGGACCCAGGGACAGCAATCCCTTGTTGGTTTTTTTTTCCCCAGGCTAAGGATGTAATTCCCTGTGGCAGAACCGCCTCAGTAAATGTAATGACAGTGTAGGTGTTGCATGGTCGGCTCCTGCACAGCCCACCCAGCCTCCCCTCTCTTTAACTCCCCTGGAAATAAATGTTGCTTTGGCAGAGGAGGAAAAAAAATGCAACGAAAAAAAATTGAAAAAAAAAAGAGAGAGAGAGAGGGGGGAAAATCCAGCAAAAGAATTGAAAATAAATTGCCTGCTTCATTCAAATAACTGAGCTGATTTAAATCAGGGAATGAACTCTCCGGAATTTCGGCGTTGTAATGAGGACAATGCAGATTTATTGTTCGATCCCAAAGGCTCAATAGAACGAACTGGGATCCCCCAATCACCTGCATCGGGTGGGGCTGGATGGGGGCACCGCAGACCTTAATGAGGGACTTAATGAGGGGTTTAAAGTCTTTGCAAGGCTGGAGTTGTGCGTGGCCAGGGAATTCGGCATCGGGAGCGGGAGAAAGTGCCATCAGGGCTGTCCTAAAGGGCCACCAAGGGTGTCCCAAAGGGCCACCAGGGGTCCTTGGTGCTGCTCGGGGGTGGTTTCTCACCCACAGCACAAGGGGTGGGGTGGTGGGTTCAGGGAATTGGTTTAATTCCCTGCATTTTGCTAATTCCCACTGCTCAGCTCAGGCAGGGAACGCCCCATCCCTGGAAGTGTCCAAGGCCAGGTTGGACAGGGCTTGGAGCAACCTGGGCTAGTGGAAGGTGCCCCTGCCCAGGGCATGGGAGGGATGAGATGGGCTTTAAGGCCCCTCCCCACCCAGAGAATCCCATTCCGGGTTTCTGGGATCCATTCTGGGATTCTCTGGTCTCATTTCAAGGAGTTTTGTATTCCCGCTGTTTATTTCATCTCCATGCTGGACTCCACTCAATATTTGCCTTCTCGTTTGTTTTTGTTTCCCTGCATATTTTCTTTCCCTGTTTAACAAATATTTGTCCCCCTCTGCCCAGAAATCACAAGCGCTCTCCTTTGCTGCCTCCCTTGGCCCTGCCCAGCTCCAGGAGCAGAGGGAAAACTCCCTGGTTTTCCAAGGGCAGGATGCTCCAAGTGCCAGCAGACATTGGAATCTCAGAGCAGGAGACACGGAGAGCAAAGCCTGGGCTCAGGGGGCTGTTTCTGAGCCACAAAACCTTCCAGAAAAGCTCACTATCTTATTTTCTTTTCCCCTCTGCATGTGGAAAGGGTTTTTTTTTAACAAGTCTTCCAGGGCAGATTATTTCCCTCAGCGATGAGCCAGCTTTTATCCAGGGACCTTGAGCTTTCCTATAAATGGAGTTTTCCTGCTGTTCTGTGCTTTGGGCATTATTTTGGCCACTTTAAGAGAGGAAAAGTGAAGCAAACAGACAATGTCTGTCACACAGGGACCAAGGTGGTGTGGTCTGGCAGGGCGAGGTGTGTCCTGCCAGCTCTGCCCATCCCTAGGGAAGGGCTGTGGGATGTTCCCGTGCCCCACAGTGGGTTAATCCACTTGTAACTCCAAATCTCTCCTTCCCCCATCCTCCTGCTCAGTGTGGAGGTAAGAGATAACCCAGGGGCTGGCCTGCATGCTGCCATGACCCCGAGAGGCTGGAAAATGGGAATAAAGGCAAGGAAGAAAATAAAAAAGAGGAGAAAAAAGATGCACTGAGCGAGGCAGAGGCTGGAATTAGAATAAACCATTTTCCTCCCGAAAAAAACCCCCAACCCCCCAGCCTATTGTTTCGTACGAGGTTTCCTCTCGAACAAGCAATTGTGAAGCCAACCTGGCCCCGAAATGAGCTGTCACTGCTCGGGCTGAACAAACACTATTGATTGCAGGCGGGGAGGGGACCGGGGGCTGCTGCACACCCGGAGGGCTCCTGGCACAGGGATGCGGCTCCCGCTGCAATTGGCACCCGGCTGATGCACAGCGGGCTGGCACCGCTTCCCCGGGTGGCACCTCCGGGGTGTGCCAGCAGGTAGCGGCCAAAATCGGGGAAGGAAAACGTGGGTTTGCATGTAGAGTTGATTTTTGATTCCTGGCGTGTGGATATTTCTTTTTGTGGTTTTCTTTTGGCACGTGTTTCTTCTCTTGGGAGGTTCCCAAATCATCCCGTGCTGCCTCTGCAACCTCCTCCTGCTCAGCATCCTGGATTTCGGCGTCTCCCTCTCCACCTTCCACCAGCTTCGTGCTCTGCTCTAACCCAGGCTCCTGCTTGGGTTTACTCTTTATCTGAGCTGGCAGCTCTCTGTTTCCCAAAGATTTCCCCCTGCCATCCTGTCCTTTGCTGTGCCACACCGGCTCCATCCCTCCTTCCCCCCGTGCTGCCATAGCAACTGCTGGAGATGCTCAGCAAGGCCGGCCTGGCCAGGGCCACCTGCCCGGGAGTGACACCTTCTCCAGGTGCTTTTCCACCGAGCAGGTAACGCTGAGTGTTCCAAAGAGCTCCCGCTGCAACTCTGGAGCAATATCACCATCCTGAGGGTTTCCTGGCTAACAAAGCCCATCCGTAGCCTCGGGGCTCCTGCAGCTCACTTGGCAAAGGCATGTGATAGCCCTGCAGTGAGTGGACCCAAATGGGTTGGCTGTGATCATCCATCACGTTTATATTCCCCACTTCATCCCAAAGGATCCCGACGTGCCTCGCAGCCGATGGGATCCATCATCGGGCGCAGAAGCGCGGCTGGATCCTGCTGGGATGGAGCAGGGCAGCTGCTGAACGCGGCTCTGTGGGGGGAGCTCATCCCAGCGCCCCTGGAAAAGCCAGGAGAGCTGTGGGGAGATGAATCCAACCTCCAGAGAAAGGCGGGATCCCATCCTGCTGCTGGATCCCATCCTGAATCCCTCATTCCTCCTTCAGCCCCTGGCTCTGCTCAGGGACCCTCAGACCATGATAAACCTTCTGGAATTCCCTCTGTGCCCGTTGTTCTCTTGTTCTGGGAGAACTGGTGTCCCCAAAGCGAGTCTGGCCGTGTCACTGCTCCTCTCTCACCTCCCACTCCACGGTTCTTCCCAAAACACTGCTGTCACCTCCCTCTTTCTCCTCCTCTCCCACATCCCTGCGCTCTTTGCAGCCAGTCCCCAGCCCTGTCCCTGCCCAGGGGTGGCTCGGGCTGTGTCCGTGTCACTTGTCACCCCCGCCGCGGGTCACTGGTTTGGGAAAGAGCACTGGATCGAGGAGGGGAAAGGGGGAATCGCCTCTGGCAGCCGGGCCGCAGTTAACGTGATCAGAGGAGTTATGTGCTAACAGCCCGGTAATACCCCCGTTAAAACCCCGGCAATACCCCCGTTAATACCCCGGCAATACCCCCGTTAACACCCCCGGGTCCCCAGCGAGCCTGCAGCGCTGCCAGCCCGCTAATGAGGCGCTCTTCTTGCATTATCCACCTTCACTGTCCGCGTATCACCGGGAATAACCCGTCAGTGACAGCACTCGGGGCCAGGATCCGCGTGGTCCTCACAGCATCCCAGCTCGGGGGGACAGCAGGGACAGTGCCCGGGGGTCCCGAGGGCAAAACTCACCTCCTGAGGCTCCTCCCAACAAGGATTCCTCTTTTCCACGCTGTAGATGGGATCATCCTTAGAAATATTTTGGAATCTTCTGACGAAAGCAGCCCCCTGCAGGGGGGGGGGATGTTATTGATGCTGTCATTGCAGCTGCTGCTCAGAAGGTTGCCCAGCCAGTGTTTCTGGGGCTGTAATTCCTCCGGAGCAAAGTTAACCGCTAAAAGGGGTTATTTCACCAAGTAAAAGTCAAGCTGGGAAGGTTTGTCCCTGCCATGTGAATAGGAATCATGTTGTGGTTTATATTAGGAGATCTCTTGCCAGCAAACCCCCTTATCCCAGTTCTGCAGCTGCAAAGGGGGAACTGGTGACACTTTGCAGGTGTTCAGGACAAACAGGGGGAAGGAATGACATTTCTGCTCGTAGAGGTTCTCGTGCTGCAGGCCTGAGGAACACAAAAAGGTTATTTTTTCCCAATTTAGGTCCAAGTTTTGAGCGCAGGCAGAGCTTCAGCCCCTTTATGGCTTTACCATAAAGCAGGATATGTGTGTTGGCTTGGGCTGGATTTTCTGTGAGGTGTTAAAATAGCAGGAGGGGGAGAGGGATGGATGGACTGGAGCCAGCCCAGAGAGCACAGTCACATCCAGCACCTCCTGAGCATCTCTGAGGGGCACCTAAAGGGACACTTGGGTGGGTGCCAGGCCAAGGATGGGACAGAAACGAGCTGGGAAGGGGATTCCTGTGTTTTAAGAACCCTTTTGAGCAGAGGCACCAGCCCCACCCTGTCCCCATCCCGCTGTCACCCAGTGCTTGGGGACATGAAGATGTTCCATTGCCAACTCCAGGCTGTCACTGCAGGATCCCAGGCAAGGGGCACAGGCTGCCATCCATTAGCAATCCCCCAGCACTGCCATTTATCCCTGTCTTTTAGGGCTCATCTGCTATTATTTAGTCTATTTCCACGATCTTATTACATTTTTTATTCATAGGAGGGTTAGATTTATACATGGGGATCAATAAAAGCCTCTATCATGGCTACATTATTAATAAGGAATACATTATCTGCAGCCAGCCAGCCCACTCGATTGGATTTACTCACTGGAGAAGCTTTTTGGGGGCAACGCCGAAAATTTACTACCTGTTCGCTCCCTCTTCCTCTCCCTGGGCACTCAGCCCTCCCTCCTCCTTGCACGGGGATAATGGCAACTTTATTTAGCAGCATCTGTCCTTTGTCCCTGCAGATGACACGGTGCCTTTATCCTCCACCAGCCCCTAAATCTGCAGGGCAGGAGCTCGGGAAGAGCATCCTCAGCTCCTTGGCCTTGTAGGCACCATCTATTTGGTATCAGGACATTTTGTTCCCTTCCTGCTTTATCTGTGGCTGCAGAGGGAATAAGTCTGTGGCCACCTCCAGCACCTCATGGCCATGGGGACATCAGCTTGAGGAGGCAGAAAACTGAGGAGCCACATAAATCAGGGAAATTCAGGATAAAATCACCTGCTGATGTCGGATTTTGGTAGTGCAACCCCCTCCAGCACAGGCACAGAAACTCAGGCTCCTGCTCCAAGCTCTCCCCTCCATCCAAGTCACCAAGCAGGGGGTGAGCAGCAACTGTTTCAACTCTTTTTGCACCATTTTGCATTTGGGAAGGGCTGGGAGGAGAATTCCAGCTCAATTCTTGCTGGTTTTTATCGTCCAGAGGTGCCAGGGGAGGGTGAGCACCCAGCACAGGCACCCACAGGATGCCCAAAAGGCTGGGAATGGGCTCAGGGCTCTGCAGTGCTGGGAGGGGATGGATTTGTCCCAGGGGACACAGGGAGGGGACATAAAATCTCCACGAGTGGCTCCTGAGCCCCAGCCCTGAGGGAGGGACAGCTGGGGGGGCAAAGAGTGACCCTGTCCAGCTTCCCAGACTTTATCTGCTCACAAATCTAACTCTAATCAGCAGTAATTAACCCTAATCATCATCATTAACAGAGAGGGAGAAAATATTAGGGGGGATAATAAACCCCCTTGCCTGGGGAAGCCCTGGGATAAGTCAACCCATTGGCACCGTGCTTGTACCACGTCAGGGTTTTATGGGAACATGAACTGAAAAGCTCATCAGAATCGAGTCCAGCCACAATTCAAGCTCTGACCTCCTCCAGCTAATTACTAGCACGGTAATTAATCACGCAGAAGCAAGAACGAGGTGGTTCCTCCCTCTGCTCGTGCTGCAGGGGTTGGGGTGGGCTCTGTGAGAGGCTGGGGTGGGAACAAGCAGAGCTGTGGGTTCACCCCGGCGTGGAAAATCAATCAGTGAGTGGAGTCCTTGCATACTGAAAATGGCTTTTCTTCCCCTGGTGCTCTTAGAATTCAGGACCTTTCGTGTGCAGAGGAAGCAAGGAGTATTTGGTTTTAAAGATCTTTAATTACCATCCCTTCTGGAGAGCTTTAGGGAGCGGCATCAGGCAGGAGTTGGGGGGGAATATCTGAAATAACATCCCAATTACAAGAGCTATAGGGAGAATATCTAAAATAATAGCACAATTACAGCAATCAGCTGTCAGAAATAAACGCCATTGATCAGCAGACACAAATATTTTATTTATTAGCTGTTGCATGTGCCCATCCCTTGATGGAGACCCCGGGATGCTCCGTGGGGAGCAGTGGCTGCAGATCCAGCTGTGGCAGAGCAGGCTGTGACAGCAGCACATCTGGGAGCTGACAATTCAGATGCCAGCGAGTGTTTCTAGACCTCTGAAAGAAGCAGAGCTGCCAAATCCCTCCCCAGCTTCCCTCTCCGTAGGGAGCAGGGGGAGGCAGCTCCTCTCCACTGCCCCCCTCGCCTGCCTAGGATTTGCTCCCCAGACACCTCAAACACCTTTAAAAAGCACCTTTAAAACACCTTTTAAAACCCCTCTTAAACCCCAAGTCCCTGGGGCTTTTCCTGGCTGCCCAGTGCAAGGCTCAGCCCTCACCCTGCTCGTCTCAGGCTTTAAAAAGAATTAAAAATAACAATCTGATCTGTATTTTCCCCAGCTCTTCCAAAATTCATGTCTTTCCACCACGTTCCCGGGGAAGAAAAAAAAAACACACCAGGCAACTCAGCCAGTAATAGTCTTGTGAAGTTCCAAATCATCTCTTCTGCTCGAACTAAACTGTGTCCCTGATCAGAATGAAATCAGGAATTTAGCAGCATTAAGTCCTTTTAACCACACTATTTATTCCGCTGTGGATTGCGGGTTGTTATGGGATTTCTCAGCCATTCTGTGATCTTGGAGGGTTGGGGGTTTTGGGGGTGTTTTCTGGGGGGTGTTGTTCTCTCAGGAGCTTGGAGCACTTCAAATTGTGTTGTATAATTGTATCATCATGTAAATTAAATGTGTCTCTGCTGGATGATGCTTGATGTTAATTCAAGTGCCAAAGCAGATGCGTCAGCAAACAAGGTGTAGCTGGGCATAAATAGGGAGAGATGGAGAATATAAATATATGTATCATAGAATCATGGAATGCTTTGGGGTTGGGGAGATCCTGCTCAGACCCAAGGGGGGTTTGGTGTCTTTTTGTGTGGCTTTCTTCATAAAACCATGGAAACTTTTGAGTTGGAAGGGACCTTAAAGCTCATCTCCTTCCACCCCCTGCCATGGGCAGGGACAACTTCCACCAGCCCAGGTTGCTCCAAGCCCTGTCCAGCCTGGCCTTGGACACTTCCAGGGAGACCACAAACTCAATGCATACATATGGAAAACCAATGGGATGTACATGTATGTATGTATTAATATACACATATATAAATACCCCCCCATTCCTTCTCTGTTGCCCTTGCCCAGGTGCCTGAACAGGTGCCAAGAGGACACAAAACACAACTAGAGGTGGAAAACCATCACCCAAAGAGGTGAAAACGCTTCTTAAAACTTCAGTGGGTGTTTTGGGGCAGAATAAGGGACCAAACCCAAGATTTCCAGGAGGATTTCCAGGCTCGGCGCTCCCCCAGGGCTGGCACAGGGGCAGAGCATGCAGGTTATCCAACAGGTTGGAGAGACATTGGTATGCAAGGTACAACCAAGGCAGCCTTTCTATCAGAGCCTCACAAAGGCAATTCTGAGCAATTGATATAAAAAGGTGTCAGTTCTGGTTTAAGTACTGTATTACCAGCAAAGATTTATCTGCTTCAAAGATTCCCTCGTGCCACCAAGGGAATAAACAGCTCCTCTCCTTATCTCCTTCCTGGAGCGCAATATTTTCTAGGCTCGACTTTGGCTCCTAAAAGACTTTTTCTTCCACTTGCTTATTCGCATATTGTAATTTAGAGCAACCCCTGCACCCCTAAAATCCCCTGGAAATCTCCCGGGGAAAATGACTTGTTGGGGTCGCTGGTGGGGGAAAAGGAGTGGTTTGTGCTGGGAGGTGTGAGAAGGGGATGGAGGGATGGGAAGGGGCTCCTTCCCAAGGGTGAAGGGAACAGCTCCAGGGAATAGCTGCAAAGAGCTCCAGTAGCAAAGAGGAGCAGA
This sequence comes from Dendrocincla tyrannina, assembly GCA_035047865.1. Lineage (NCBI taxonomy): Eukaryota > Metazoa > Chordata > Aves > Passeriformes > Dendrocolaptidae > Dendrocincla > Dendrocincla tyrannina. Next base: position 7,838 of record JAWWMP010000119.1, on the reverse strand, counting down.
CCATTCCCACTGGTTTTTAGGTGTTTCTGTGCAGAAATCCTGGGGGGGAACTGCAAACCCCATCTCTGCCCACCGCTGGGTCACCCTCGGGGCAAGGCAGTGGGTGGGAGTGAGGAGTGGGGGATGCATGGAAAGGGTAATCTCCCCAACTCTTTTTTTCCTTAAAAACCCCCAGGATTTGGGAACTGAGTGGTCCAGCAGCCCGTGTGGATCCCCTGGGAGATGGAGAGGCTGCCTGACTGCTGCTGGGTCCGGAGATCAATAGACAAAACAGTTTCCACCTACAGTTTGCTGAGCTGCTGAGTTGGATCTGCATGGGAATGAGCCAGCCCTGATCCCAGAGCTTTGCTGAGCTGCTGGAGGGGGAAAAAGGAGAGGAGACAGGATGGATCCAGGCTGGGATTCACCCTGTGCCTGGGATGGATGTGGAGCTGTGTCACGGTGGAAGGGGCCCCGTGGAGGGAAGGGTCCCCCAACCCCAAGCAAAGCTGCTGCAGATCTGCCCTTGCTTTCCCAAGTCATTCCAGCCAGCCATTTCTAAAATGATGTCTTTAAACATATTTATACAGGCCACATATATTTTACACGCCTGCAAGTGTGCATTTTATGAAGCACATAAAGAAAGCAGATGGAAATTATCTGTTTCTCCTGTACAGCTTGTCTCTTTGGGGGGGCAGGAGATAACAAGGACCTATTTCATTCTGCTCGAACCTGCAGGATGCCAAGCGATAAACTGAGAAGTTTTGAAGCGTATTTTCCCTTTTTTTCCTCCCTCTTTTTATGCATTCCAACCTTGGGAAGACCCGGCAAATGGAAAACACTATTTGCAGGCTCTCAAAGCCTGGGAGTCTCTCGCTCCCCTCTCTTGTTTGCTCACTGAAACGAACGGGTTTTTCCTCAGAGCTGAGGAGAGCGCCGTGTTTGCCGAGAATCAAGGCTCTGCCCCTCTGCAAACTTGGCAAAACGGTTCTTCAGGCGGGTTTGGGGGGTTTTGGAACAATTAGATCCAGCTCCAGCTCCAGCCGCTGCCATCGGGCAGCTCCGCATCAAATATTCAGCGTGGATGGTTCATTATCAGCCTAATTCACCCTCCGCGGCCACGGCCGGGTGCTCGGAGAAATTAAACTGTGCCCGCACCTCGAAAGAGGCTGATGCAGTCGAAGCTGCGCCTTTCCCAGGCCAAAAATTAATCCCGTGGCTGGAGCCAACAAGGCGTGCGATTGCGGTGCCGGAATTAACAGGAGTTAATTAGTCACTCGCCCTGGCTGAGGAGGGAGCGCTGCGGAGCGGGTTCTGCATCGCTGGGGCGATCCAGGGCGAATTCAGCTCTTTGGGGATGCTAAAATTGATGGTTGGAATCCTAGGATGGAATGGTTAAGGTTGGGAAAGACATCCAAGGTCATCGAGTGCAGCCTTTGAGCGGGTACCACCGTGCCCTCTAATTCCCATCGGGAAGGGCCGCAGTTCCCTGTGTTTTGAACACCTGAAAAATGCATTAAAACCGCTTAAAAACCGCTGGAAAAGGGACGAGTGTGGCCATCCTGGTGAAAATTGGCCTTGCCCACCTTTGTGTGTCCCTTCCGACTCGGAATATCCTGTGACCTCCGTAATGGCCCGGGCTGGGAGGGAAGGGGCGCTCTGGAACGCAGGGAATGGCTGTGAATCCCGCTTTATGTGCCCACAAACCCCCTGTCTGCGCTCCGGGACCTTTACAGGCGGATAAATCGGTGCCAGTCGGAGCCGAAAAGCATCAGCCCCGGCCCGGCTTTACACGGCCGGCAATTAAACCCCTCGTGGGCATCGGGGGCTCTCTGAAAAGCTGACACGCGTTCAGCTAATGGGGCTGCCCGAAGCACTTTATGAGCACTTGAAGAGGCACAATCGGAGGCAGGAGCATCCTCCCTCTCTTATTCCCGTCTGCCGAGGCAGCAAAGCGGCCGATCCCTTCTCCGGGGCTCCTCGGAGGGCACTTTCGGCCGTGATTTAGTGCAAAAGCAGCTCGAGGAGCATCATCCCTCCGCGCACCGTCAATTCGCTGAGTCTGGGATAGTCCAGGCTCTCCAGCAGGGCAGGGAATGACTTCCCAGCACAGCAGCTCCGGAGATGCTCAAGGAGCATTAACTCACAGCGACAGCACCGTGTGAATGCCCTGAGTGGGCATTTCCGTACGACTCCACAGTGCCTGTGGGGGGCAATCGAAAAAAAAGGCAAAAAAAAGGCAAAAAAAAGCACCTCTGCCTGTTGTTTTACAGCTTTTTCCCCGGTGGAAGAAGAGGAATTACCTTCACAGTAGCTCTGTAGCAGCACACTGAAGAGCCAGTGACTCGGGGACAAGCAAAGCTGGTTCCCCATGGAAGTGCCCCTCTTACAGGAGGAGCTCTGTCTTCATAGAACACCCAAATCCACGTGATCTGGACCCTTTGGGCACAATTTGGGTGAAACAGGGCACAGACTGAGCTGTGGGAGAGGGCAACACCCAGGCATTGGCATCACCGAGGCTTTTCCCCTCAGAAACCAGGCTGTGAGGCGCTGTGGGTTTGGATTTCGTGGCCAAAGGGTTGAAGGGCACAGATGATGGGCCCTGAATGTCTCAGAGGCTGCCCAGGTGGCACCCAGGAGACTGTCCATGCTGGGGTTACCTCAGACCAGCTGAGCTGCAGGTGGCACAAGGTTTTCCAGGGTTGTCAGCTGCAGAGCCATAGGGAAAGGACCAAATTCCACGACCTGTGGCAGATGGAGCTGCTGTGGCTCACAAGCTGCTGTGGCTTGTTTCTCCCTTGTCACACACTGCTGGTCACTGCTTGCTCCATGGTTGGTGCATCCTTGTCCAGGCTCCTTTAGCACAGGGCTTGGCTCCTCTCCATGTGATTACGGATGCAGACACAGGAGCTGCAGCCAGACCAGGCTCCTGCATTCAGATCAGCCCCAGGGCTGGAGGTGACACCTGAGATACACCGGGCTGGGACAGTCAGGGTGATGGGACAGGCACCTAATTAAGCACTTCACGCATGGGTGGTTGTAATGAAAACCTTAATGCCAAGAGGATTGGTCTTGGCCATGCTCAGGATTCACCAGTCATGGGGAAAATGTTTTAAAAAAAGGAAAAATGCTTTAAAAAACCCACAGGAAGAAGCCCAAAACTTGGCACTGAAAGGTGGCAGGTCTCTGCCACTCCCCTCCCCACCTTGGTTATTAACTGTGTGGCAGGTGGAGGGTTCTCTCACCTGCTCAAGTATTTGGCCACGGGCTACTGGAGACAGGAAAAGTTTGGGATTTATTCATGGCCACCTGTCAGGCAGGGGCTGTCACTCCCCACGCTGAGCTAGAGCCTCAAGTTGGCTGTGCCATAAATCAGCTCCTCTCGGACATCGTAGCTCTTCTTTACGGGCTCTTTCTCCCTCATAAATAAACCTCCTTCCATATGTATACCCTGCAAAAGGCACAGCCTGATTTGCAGCTCGTGACTGGCTCTGGTGGCATCTCTGCCAGCTCACAGAGTGCCTGGGGGATGTGGGGAATGTCTCCAGGCTGGCTGTGGGATCTGCAGGCACCAGGAACTTCCAAGAAGACCTGGGTGAAGCGCACACTGAGGCAGGGGCTGTTTGCCCTCCAGATTCCCCTATGGCAGAGCAGGGAGCAGAGCCAGTCCCTTGGGAAGCCCTTCAGCCACCAAATCCTCTTCCCAAGCAGAGAATGTGTTTGCTGAAATGAGGAGCAAGTGGAGAGACTGTCGTTGGCAGGAGGGGGAAAAGGAGATTTGGGAAAAATGAGAACAAATGGAGAGAGGTCTGAGGGTTGTTTTCCTTCCCCCTGTACAGTTTTTGGGGGATGAACCCAGCAGGGATTGAGGGGGACCCTCGGGGGGGATGGGATAGGGAAGATTCCTCCTTGGCACCCCCCAGCCAGGAGCAGGGAGGGAACAGGGATGAACACTCAGCCTCACACAAAGACCTCATTTCAGCCAAAACAGCCGAGCCATTTATGTCCCCCCGCTGTCCAAATGAAGAATGGAGCCCTCTGTTTTTGTCCCCTGGCTGGTATTTTAATGGCAGATTATCAGGAAGTAGGAAAAAGGTGGAATCTGCCTTTGAGGCTGCAGAAGGAACTTTGGAATTTGGGTTTCGCAATGGCTTGAGGGCACCAGCCAATGATCCCGGGGATCTCCCAGGGCTTGGACACTTCTCCCACCCCATCATAGCTCTTCTCCCTACAGGGATCACAGGGATGTCACAGCAATGCCAGAAACACCAAGACCAGACTCAACCCCAGTGCACGTGGATGCAATTCCTGCTGTAAGTCCATAAAAGCAGCTCTAATCCACCTTTATCCCAATTTTGGGCTGCACCAGCACCAAATCCGAGGGCTGGCATGGAGCTGCCTTGCTGCTGCTGCCCAAATTATCATTTTGAATGGTTTAAGTTGGCACCTTCCTACGCAGAAAGAAGATTAAGGCTGAGCAGAGCATTTTTTATAACTCCACAAGTCCCAGTCGAGGAGACCCAAGGGAGCCCTGGCAGTGAAGGGGGTGCTGGGATGCTGAGCACCTTGCACACCCCAAATCCTTTCTGGTTTGAGTCCAGAACGTGGGAATGTCATCATTTCTCCTGGCGGGGAAGGCAGGCAGTTGTCAGGCTGGCTGCTGGCACGGACAGCTCCCATCTTCTGGCTGCCACCTCCAGTCAAGCTGCTGTTCACACTTCATCTGCCTCTTGACTGTTAACAAAGCCGTCGGCTGCTGGAATTACTTGGGAATCAGAACGCAGCCTAATCAATACTGCCTTCACCCACGCAGGGAGCTGCGGGAGTGGGAGGGGGTAGGGAACAGCATCTGCATCCAAAGCATCCGAGGCATCCAGAGCATCCCAGCCTTGCACCAGGTGCTGGGGCGGGTGTGCTGCCCTCCCTGAGCTTCCCTGAGAGCCAGGCTGGCCCCGGGTGAAGCCAAGGTGTTTCCTTCCATCCCTCACCCACTTCGGAACACTCAGGGAAGAGGGAATCCAGCGATAATGAAGAAACCAAGATGAGCTTTGTCACGGCTCAACACTCAGCCTCCTCCTCACCCTGAAGGACGCTGGAGCATCCCCTTATTTATCCAGTCTCCTTCTCACCCTGAAGGACCCTGGAGTATCTCCTTATTTATCCAGTCTCTTCCTCAGCCTGAAGGACCCTGGAGCATCCCCTTATTTATCCAGTCTCTTCCTCACCCTGAAGGACCCTGGAGCATCTCCTTATTTATCCAGTCTCTTCCTCAGCCTGAAGGACCCTGGAGCATCCCCTTATTTATCCAGTCTCTTCCTCACCCTGAAGGGCCCTGGAGCATCCCCTTATTTATCCACTGTCCCCTCCCCACCCTGAAGGACCCTGGAGTGTCCCCTCCTTGTTTACCCCTCAAAATTAATATCCCAGTGCAGCTCCTCTCCAGATGATGTGATGTCACACAGGTTTATGGAGATGCTCTTGATTTGGACCACTGATCACAGTGACAGCAGTGCAGTGCCAGGGAACTTCCCAGGGCTGCTCCTGACTTACATCCGTGATTCCACTTAATCAGAGGTGCTGCCAAAGCAATCCCAGCCAAAGGCTCCTTGGACTGATGTGGCAACAATTTGCCCTATAAATTATCCATGGAGCACAAGGATCCCAAGCATGCTTGTCCTAGATTAAGCCATGTCCTTGTCAGTCTTGAACTGGAGAGGAAATAAATCCCTCTCTCTTTTTTTTCCCCATCTGACCTGCCTGGAAAGCCAAGGCCTGGCAGGGGACAAGCCCTGGCTCCCTGTGCAAGAGCCTTGTCTCCATCGTGGGCAGGAGAATGTTGCTGTGATCCACTTGATTCCAGCAGGAGGGAAACTCAAGCAAGGGAGGCTCCAGGGCTCCTTTCAGGCTTGTTGCAGAGCCAGGGGAAATAACTCAGAGAATCCAGGAATGGTTTGGGCTGGAAGGGACCCTAAGATTCATCTCATTCCACCCCCTGCCACGGGCAGGGACACCTTCCACTAGCCCAGGTTGCTCCAACCTGGCTTTGGACACTTCCAGGGATGGGGCAGCCACAGCTTCTCTGGACCTGCCCACCCTCCCAGGGAAGGATTTCTTCCCAATATCCCATCCATATCTGGCAGTGGGAAGCCATTCCCTGTGCCCTGTCCTTCCATCTCTTGCCCAAAGTCCCTCTCCAGCTCTCTTGGAGCCCCTTAAGCCACTGGAAGTTGTTCCAAGACCCCTGAGCTCTCCCCTCTCATCTGCTCCTGTGTAATTAGATAATCAGTTCTGGGTGCTGGGTTTTGGGGGTGCATTCAGGCAGGAAGGGCCGTGTGGCTCTGCTGCCATCACTCCTCTTGTTTGCAGGGAATTTAAAAACCTTTAAAAAGGGAAAAATGGAGCCTCCTCCCAGGAGAGCCAGATGGCTGCAGAGGCAGCAGGAATGCCATCAAAGCAGAGGGGGTTGTTGTTTGGTGGGGGATGTGTGTGTGTGCATCCAGGAACATCTGCAGTGATTCATTAGTGTTTGACTCTCCCACCCTCCTCTTCCTCACAGCTGGCAGCACAGGGAGCTGGCACGGCCCTGCTTCCCAAGGGGTTCACTTTAATCCCCCTGGAAAAGGGGTAGGAGCGAGGGTGGGTCAGAATCTCCCCCTCCCGCCCCAGTTCCCACCATCCCACAGGCCAGTCCCGCTCCCAGGTGCCAAATCCCGGGCCAGGGTGGCTGCTCCTCCCTCTGGATTGAGCCACGGGCAGTGCCACCCTCGGGATTGCTCAGGGCAGGTTTTGGGGCTGGTGGGGGGTGAATGGACCAGGGATGGTGGGAATGAGGGGATGAATCCCCAGAGGGCACCCAGCTCAGAGGGGTGAGGGCATCCAAAGCAGCCTTAGGGAAGATATGGATGTTTTATTTTAATTTAAAATGATTTTTTTTGGTTTAATTTATTTTCATGTCTTATTTTCATTGAGGTTTTATGGTGGTTGCTTGGTTTGGGTTTTTTTTTTTTTTAATTTTAGGTTTAGTTTTTTCTGAAACAGCCACATTTTCCAAACCCTCAGCATCACATGTGAAAAACCCAGCTGAGGGGGCAGTGGGCATGTTTGGGCCAGAGATAAATGTGGAGCTGCACACGGGAACAACACTTTGGTTGGGTTAGTTATGGCCCAGGAATAAATGTGTGCTTTGTGTCAGCTCTTTGCAAGGTCCTCCACTGTCCTTCCGGCCCCACGGTCTTGGCTCAGGCTGAGCAAATCCATCCACGGCCAGATAAATTGATTTTCTAAAAATGTAATATGCACACACCAAAAAAAAAACCCCAACATGTTTAAAATATGTTGGTTTGCGGGGGAACAATTGAGCTCCTTTCCTGCCCCCGAAAAATCAATTGGAAGAGCGTGTGGAAAAATACAATGGCTCAGAAGTCTAAATAATTAGGTGATTGTGCTAAGTGAACATCTTCTTTAAAAATGGCTCAGCAGAATGTGGCTGAGGCACAATCTAATCAGAATAAACCAGGAAATGTAGCAGTTTCCAGGTGAGTAAGCTGAAAAGCAGGAATGAAAGGGAGGGGGGGAAAATCAGGGCTGGGAATGACGAGGGAAGGAGAGGAATGAGCTGCAGACAGGAGGAATTGCCAGGGCTATTTCAGAGTGAAAGCACAAAAAAAGGAGGAGGGGGAAACATGAAATTAAATCAATTATTGAGTAAATCAAAACGGACCAGCTCAGGGTTGGGGTTTTCCTGGGTGTTTGGGCAGGGAAGAGCAGCTGGAGCAGAGGCAGGGATGGGGGGGATGGAGGGCACAGGGATGGGGGGATGGAGGGCACAGGGATGGGGGGATGGAGGGCACAGGGATGGG
>JAWWMP010000116.1:114430846-114441036 GCA_035047865.1 Dendrocincla tyrannina | reverse complement strand
CAATTCCAGCAGCACAGAGAACCTGCCCAAGGAGGCAATTCCAGCAGCACAGAGAACCTGCCCAAGGAGGCAATTCCAGCAGCACAGAGAACCTGCCCAAGGAGACAATTCCAGCAGCACAGAGAACCTGCCCAAGGAGGCAATTCCAGCAGCACAGAGAACCTGCCCAAGGAGGCAATTCCAGCAGCACAGAGAACCTGCCCAAGGAGGCAATTCCAGCAGCAGAGCCTGCCCAAGGAGGCAATTCCAGCAGCACAGATGTGCATTTTCACAAACGAACTGCCTGCCATGCTCCTCAGCTCCTGGAGAGGGAGCCCCAGCCCTGCCTCTCCTCTTGTTCCCGGGCTCCCCCGCAGCATCCCAGCTTCTCCTGCATCCCACGTGCCCCGCAGAGGGAGGCAAAGGGAAGCTGCTGCACTCTGCTGGGACCAAAAGTGCTGCTGGGACCAAAAGTGCTGCTGGGGTTGCAGGAAAGGCAGAGCTTGCAGGTTCGGGGAAAAGTGGGGGACAAAAACATACCTGTAACTAAAGCCTCCATCTTTTGAGGCAGCTCCCCAAAACATGAGCATTTCTGGTTTTAAAGTCTCTGTTTTCTAGTGTGATCCAAGAATAACTAAACCCTTACAACTTCTCTCAACTAAGGCCAACTCAGAACAGAAACTCTCCCCTTGGTTCTGCTGTCACAGTGTCCCTGCTCTGAACTTTGTGCTGGTTTTATCCATCCTCAGTGAGACAGGGACTGTTCTCAGGTCTTGGACTTGGAGGGACAAGCTCAGCATCTCTTTAGAGGCAAAACGAAGCTGTGACATTAGGAAAGGATCTAAGTCTGGACATCACAAACAGAACAACTATTTGGCACATTCACTGCTGGGGATTGTCTTGGGGAAAACCCCTCAGTGGGGCAAAAGCAGAAGACAGATCCCACTGGAGTAACAAGGAGACCAAAGCGAGAAGTGCCAATCACAGTGAAGGCCCTGCAGTTGCTGCTCAGAGCCCAGAGAAGCAGAGCTACTCGAGATCAGCAGAGCAGACCCTGAGGAAACAAGCTGGGAAAGAAACTCCTAAGACTGGACACAAGGAAATGCCTGGACAACCCTGAGCAAGAAATCCAGCTGCTTCCAGCCAGGAAAGCAGAACTGGCCTTTTTGGGGTCACAGCACATTAGAAGAGGATGCAAACTGACTGTCCAAACAAGGCAGCATTAGAAGAGGGTCCTTTTGAGCAGTGTTCAATCAAACATTCACTTCTCAAAACAGTGCTAAACCACCAGGTCATGGCGTGCCCTGTGACAGCAGCAGTTTCACCCCACAGCTCCCCCCAGCCCCAGAGGGCTCTAAATCACTTCAGAAAGCAAGGTTTGAGCCCAGCCCTGCTGCTGTGGCAGTGCCAGTGTCTGCAGGCACCACTGTGTGAGGGTAACACCCTCCCACCACCCCAGGCACAGCCCACGGCCAGACTGCCAGACTCATGCAGGGGTTGGCTGTGCTCAGCTCCCTCGGAGAGCAAATTAGTGCAAGGATACAAGTGGAGCAGTTACTAGCCTGTCATATGCTGCTATCATGAAGTTGAGGAGGAGGCTGATGGATTGCTCTACACTGATTTGGTGAGTAGAAGGAAGGCGTTTGTTTAGCTGGTAGTAGATGGATGAAATGATTGTTTCTAGTCGGGACACGTTGATCTCTGTGTTATGATCCAAAGTGTTAAGGCCATTATCTCGGAAGGCTTCAATCATATTCCAGATATCAACAAGATGAACTAAAAATAAAGGAAAAAAAATTAACTTCTATTCTGTAAGGCATGCAAGGTCACTCTGATGGCAGTGCTTATGAGAACTGTGTTAGCTTTTCTTTGGAATGAACAGTTATTTGTATTCAAAGTGAGAGACAGACCCCTGAGTTCATACTCACAGCTGTTTAAAGGAGCAGAGCAGTGCCTCATCTGCCTTGTATTCCACCCTGCAACACCTGGGTGCTCTGTCAGAAACAATTCCTAGAGCAGCAAAGCCACCCTCCCCCAGCATGCAGTGTGTTTTAGCAGAGTTAGAGATTGCTTTTTGAGAGAGACATCAGCCAGAATCCCTCCCTGCAAGGGTGGGCAGGCCCTGGCACAGGGTGCCCAGGGAAGCTGTGGCTGCCCCTGGATCCATCCCTGGAAGTGTCCAAGGCCAGGCTGGACGGGGCTTGGAGCACCCTGGGCTGGTGAAAGGTGTTCCTGCCCGTGGCAGGGGGTGGGACTGGATGGGTTTTAAGGTGCCTTCCCACCCAAACCATTCCATGATTCTCTGATATTCTAAATTCACTACAAATTGTTGACAGTAATTTTGAACCCCCTCATGCTGACTAGCAGAGTATCGAAGGAGGAACTTGATGTTCCAGTAGAACTGTGACTGTTTCCAGTTGATCCAGTTGCCAAATCCTGAACATAATGCTCCATAAACACGTCTAGAACTCCAAAGCATTTCCCCAAATAACTCTGCCATATATAAGCACTTATCTAAGGAGTGTCAACAACGGGAAGAAAACATTTCCCAAACCACAGTAAGTGATCTGCAGAACCACATTAAAGAGTATTTTGTAATGTTTCAAAACTTTAAGCTATGCATGAGAGTGAAGAAGACACCTGAGGACCAGCAGCAATGCAAACAAAGAGCTCCAGCAGCTGCAGAGGGTGGGCATGTGCATTCTCCTCTCCTGGGGTGGCTCCAAAAAAGGGCTGGGAGGTAGTGTGAGCTTCAACATTTCTCACGTTCAACTTGGCTTTATATTTCTCACAGAAAAACCACACAAGGACAGAAGTCAAGCTCCAATCCACACTCTGGATCAGCCTGTGGTCCAGACACAGCTCCCAGCTGCACAGCCTCATCCACAGCTCCAGGGATGGCAAAGGCTGCTCAGGGCACGGGCAGGGCATTGCTGAACGGGGCCCAGAGCGACATAACCAGCATTTCTTAACACCTCCCTGCTGTCAGAGAGATCTGAATTCTGAGCCATGAACTACAGCCAAGAGCTAACACTTTTCACCAAGACTGAAAAATCTGAGCCATCCATGCAGTGCAGGGACACCTTGCTGGGACCCCAGAGCTCCTCTCCTGGCCTCCCCCATGGCAGACACTGCAGCTGCTCTGCCCTGGGAGGAGGGAGCTGCTCCTGCACACGTTCCCCTGCCCAGCCCTTTGCTGCTCCAGCTTGGCACGGGTGGAACACAAAGTGCCTCACCTGCTCACCTGGGACCCACCTGTGCCTTGGGGAGCTATCCAAGCTCGGGGGGCCATGGAAGAGAAGGAGAACCCTTACACTGACAGTGTGGTATGAACCTGCACAATCCTTTATGGTTGCTACATGCCCTGAGGGACCCCAGGACAGACCCAGACACCCTCACACAGGGACTGTCCCTGTGCCACGCTGGCAGGTGCTCTGTGATAGCCCATGATGGAACAGCACCTCAGACAGCTTAAGCTGCCTGCACTCGGCACTGAGGGCAATGGAACACATTGTGCTGGCCCCTATATTTTAAATTTTCTGAACATTAAAGAATAAACCTGAAGAGATTACAGAGCATCAGACAAAGATCGCTGCCTCTTTCTAACGATACATTTAAGCTGTGTTTCACTGAAGGAACAGCTGCCCCTGCCTGACCGAATGCTCCCCCCCTGCCCTCCGAGCTGCCCCCGAGGCTCCCCCGTGCCGGGCAGTGCTGGGGCCAGCCTGCCCCTCACTCACGGTTGCAGCGTTTCTGCACGAAGCGCAGCTTGCAGGCCGTGCGGTACGTGGAGAGCCGGATGACATCGAAGTTCTGAGCTCCTGGGAACAAAGAGGGGGGTCTTTCCTCTGCAACAGCCAGCTCAGGGAGAGCAGTCTCCTCCCAGGCATCCTCACAGCCAGCACACAAGGGAGACCCCCCCCTGCAGAGCTGCCCCAGCCCTGGGAACAGCAGCACAGGGACCTGGAGCTGCTGGAGGTTCTGAGATTTCCTCCAGGACACAAGGCTGGACAACGGGAAGAATTTCCTCATGGAAAGGGTTGAACTTTTAAAGTCCTTTCCGTCCCAAACCATTCCATGATTCCATGATAAATACTCTGGAATTCCTTCAACAAAACAGTATCAGTATCTCATTTTAATAAAGACCTCCCTCAGACCGTAACTGGAATGAAAAACATGATGGCCTAATCTGGGAGTTTCCTTCAGTTCCCACAGGACAGTAAAACAAGGGGATGTCATTCAAACATGCAATACTTTAACAATCACAGCCTCTCCTCCAGAGACTGATCCTGTACAAACCAACCCCCAAACCCTTTCTCTCCTGAGTCACATCAGCATTGCAGGGCCATTTTTAAATTCTGGAAGGCAAAAGGTGCTCTGTCTGTTGCCATTATTTGTTTTAATCATTGTTCACAAACTTCAGATATTGCCAGAGATGAGAAATGTGAATGTTCCTTAAAAAGGAGCTTCCCAAAAGCTCTGAACAAATGACCTTCCAGAGAGGTGTGACCCCCCTTTTGCCTTCTCCTCCTGAGCAGCCCCAGGAGCCTCTGGATCCTCTCCCCTGGGTGAGGCAATGTCTGGTGGGATGAGATGTGAATGACCTGGTACAGCTGCCACAGCAAAGCTCTCAGTAAAGAACAAATGACACTATGCCTTCAAATTTCCTACTTACTCATTTCCATGAACAGCTGCCTCTTCTCTGCCATGGTCCTCCTCCTCTTCCCACTCTCCTCAATCATCCTGGAGACAAAAATGGCAAACACTGTTTGTGTCAGAATTGCTGTTGCAAGACCAACTTGCTGTGAACAACGTGGCTTTATCCCTCAACCAAAACAGTCTGATCCCACTTGGTGACTGAAAAGACCAGCAGAAAGACAGACATCTCTCCAAAACTATCATATTCCACACCACACACATGCTTCAGGCTCGTTAACACCTCCTAAGGGGGGCACAGCACAGAAAACATTAATTCTGAGCATTTTAGTTGCTCATCCTAAGTTGGAGAAACTCAGAGCAGCATTAATATATACAGAAATATCACATAAGGAATTGCTCTGTGTTCAAAGGGGCTTTGTTTGCAAAACAGAGCAAGACAGGCCTCTCTGGGAGCAGCTGAGCCACAAAGGTGATTCTGCATGTTGGGGCCCCTGGGGCTCAGGAGGAGAAAGCACATCCCAGCCCTCTCCCCTGCAGCATCACAGCATCACTGGGGCTGGACTCCAAATGCTCCAGCATTTGTGGGGATCTTGGGGCTGGGGCCTTTGGTCTTTAAATAAAACTTGTAAAAATTCATTTAACTTTGAAACTCAATGCCCGAGGTCCAATCACACTTGTCAGGGAAGTGAAGAACTTACACGTAATTAAGTTGGAAATAAACCCACGTCTTTTGGTGACACACACCTGCCTTTGCTAGGAAGGAAATTAAAGAAGTGACAGCACCAGAGAGGAAGGTAAGGGGGCACAGGGACAATTCAGCACCTCTCATGGCACTACACAGTCCTAAAAGATGCCAAACTCCAGTCAACTCCAGTGGAAAAAAAAAGCAGGTTAATTCAGTTATCAGTGTAAAATCTAATTAATAATTTACTTAATTACTATGTTATTCTTTTGTTACCAGATTCACCAACTTATGGTTTAAAACCTTAAGTTTAAAACCCATTAAACATGGTTTTGCAGTGTCTAAAACCTAAAAAAGGCCAAAATGCCAACCCATTCTTCTCCCATTGCACCAAGAGGTCCAGGAGCCATTGGCTCAGCCCCTGCAGCCCCCCTGGCACGAGCCTTAAATGTCACCAGGAAGGGAAGGCTGTGCCTTGGCACTGCCACACAGCCCTGGGCCTGTTCCTCAGTTCCTGCTGAAAACACACAGCACAGGCAGCCTGAGACCGACCAAAGCCCTTCTCTTTTTATCCTTTCATGAAAGGAAAACAACCACGTGTGGTTATAACCTGCAGATACATTTTATTTCCTTATTCTTCCCTGCTTTAACAAACCAAAGACTTGGAACCAAGGTGCTGCCGTGCTTTTGTTTTCTTAGAGGAGAACACCTCAATGGCATTTATTGAAGGTATGTAAAAGGTTCTTTTCTTTTTCAGTTTCCTAAAATCAATTCAATGAACATACACAGTGTCTCAGCCGAGGTTTGTCCCAAGGAACTCACCTGTCCCTCACTGCAGGCAGGAGCAGTTCAGTGTCCTGGGCACTGGGATACTTTGTCCCTGAGATTCACCCTGGTCAAGCTCCAGGTCCCCTCATAGGGCCTCAAGCCTCAGAGGTTTTGGAATATTTCTCTTTATTTCCCCATCACATAAAAGATGCAAGTCAGCTTGAAGCTCACTGGGTACTGCCCCAGAAATCACCTTTATTCCCACGGCACCCCTTTAAATTCCACCATATAGGGACTCCAAGGGACAAATCAGTGATTGCATCTTTCAAACTGGTTTTAGTAGAGATTATTTTACCACCACATAAGGGACAACAACACTTGAACCTCCTGCAACACCAGGAAAAATAAAAATAACACAAGAGCTCCCTGTCCTTGGGCTTTAGGCACGTGTCCCTCATCAAGCTCCAGCTTCCAGGCCCATTCATTGCTCTGCAAAGCTGGACCCAGTCCCTGGGGCTCTTGTCTCACATCCCTGGGAGATCACAGGAGGTGCAGAGATGTGTTACCAGCAGCAGGGAACTGCCACCATGACATCCACCTCTTTCCCCACAGACACCTCCCCACACAATCCCCAACTCCCACACTGGTTTGGCTGGGAAGGGACCCTAAAGCCCACCCAGTCCCACCCCGTGCCCTGGACAGGGACACCCTCCACCAGCCCAGGCTGCTCCAAGCCCTGCCCAACCCAGCCTTGGACACTGCCAGGCTCATCAGTCCTGTACCTGCTCCCCAGAACAATCACAAGTGCTCTTCAGCTTCACAGGCTCACCCTGCTGCTTCTTCCCTGCTCCTGTGAGGGGAGAACATGCCTTGGAAATGACCTTTCTAGGCCAGGGTTACACATTCTAAAGACAGAACCATAGAACAGAACCTCGGAGTGGTTTGGGTTGGAAAAGCTCTGAGACCATCCAGTCCTGCCAAGGCCACCACTGACCGTGTCCCCAAGTGCCACATCCACAGGGATTTCAATCCCTGCAGGGATGGGGACTCCACCCCTGCCCTGGGCAGCTGTGCCAGGGCTGGACAGCCCTTTCCAGGAAGGAATTATTCCCAGTGTCCAACCTGATCCACCTTTTGGGCAAACCAAGGCCATTTCCCCTTCTCCTGTCACTTGTTCCCTGGGAGAAGAGACCAATGCCCACATCACCTGGCAGATATTTAGAAAATCAAATTGGAATCTACCAGAATAACTGACAAACCTGGGTTTAATTCCTGAACAATGAGGCCCAGAAGGATCCCTCGGGGGTGAGGCTGGGAAGAGGAAAGCTGGAAAGCCTCTCTCAAGCTCAAAGCAGGAATGAACCGAAGCCACAGTAATTACACCAATGTTTGGGACGCAGATTACAGAGCTCGGCTCACAGCACAGGCAGGGGAACAGCAGCTTGTCCTGCAGGGTTGGGTGGGGTTCTTTGAAGGGGAGGGGGGATGGGGGGGTTTTGGGGCTGGGTTCTGTTTGGTTGTTTGGTCAGTCGTGCCTTGTTGTTTTTTAAGCATTTGAGGCACAATGCAGGAGAGAAATGCCAAGAAACAACACACAGACTGGGACGATGTGGCAGCTGAGAATTCTTGGGATGGCTGCTCATGTTCCATGGGAATATGTGGGGAAAACCCACTCAGATACACAACCATGAAATAAATCCCTGGATGGTTTGGGTGGGAAGGGGCCATAAACTCCTCCTGTCCCACCCCCTGTCACGGGCAGGGACACCTCCCAGTGTCCCAGGTTGCTCCAAGCCCCGTCCAGCCTGGCCTTGGACGCTGCCAGGGATGGGGACTCAGTTAATTCAGAAATACATGTTGAAAAGTGATGTTCAGCTCAAAGCACACAAATACATAATACCTTGGAAAACTGCAGGTGATTGTGTTTGATGTAAATCTCAAAAATTCTGCCATTTCCCTTCATCCATTCACCTTGTCCCCCTTTCAACAGGTACAACACTTGTATTGCCTCAGGAGCAACCTCTGACACAGTTAATAGAGGAGCAAATTATAAATCCCACAGCAATAAATGTGGAGAATCCCACATTCAGCCACCACCTAAAATACCTGGAATGGCACCATAAACTGAAAAGTCTCTTGTTTGAATTTTTTCCTTTCCTTGTTTCTATTCCACTCTTCAGTTGCAGGGTTCTCCCTCTTCCCTACCTTTGAAGGCTCCCTCCCACCCCCCCAACACAGGCAGGTATTACATACACATCTATATATTTACCCACCCCCCTGGCTGCAGGACACCCCCAGGAAGGCAGCGAAGGCCCTGCTGGCTGCTCTCCCTGCCCCAGGTACTCAGCCAGGCACTCCCCGGGTCGAGGCCAATACTACAGGACCTTTCTTAGCAGGTTTCGCTCTTCTTGGAGCTCATCAGCTGTAGGTAACGGCCTGAGGAAGCAGCTCCTCCTCCTCCAGCAGGAGGGGAGTCAGCTCAGCCCTTCCAGTCCTGCCCCAGCTCCAGCCACAGTCCTTCCCCAAGAGCTCCTGGTCTGACCTCCTGCTCCTCTGGAAACTCTCTCATTTGGGCTCCATACCTGCAACTCCAGATGCTTCCTTGCTGCTTCTGGATGCCTCCAATTCACTCATTACATCACTTAATCTGACAAAGATTTTTTTCTTAAAGTCAATTTTGTTTTATTTTATGTCCACCTTTAAGATACATTCCAAAGGAGACTCTGACCTTTAGGATTTGATAACCATCTCCACACATTGGTTTGCACTGAAACTCAGCCAAAGAGAAGAGCAGTGGAAGACAAAAGGTTAATTTACAAATGATTACATCTGAGTTTGTTCGACTCTTGATGTTGCATTTCACTAGCAGAAACAATATTTGACTGGGGTTGCTGCATGAGGGTGAAGCTGTGCTCGTAGCTACGGATGTTCAGAAATAACCTTTCCTCAGCCTAGCTCAGAAGGCCAGTCTGTGGCACAGGCTGGGCTGAGCTGTGCTCCACGCGCAGTGAGGGAAGTTGGGGGACTTTCTGTCGTTTTTCTGAGCCAAAGGAACAAATATTCCTGGTGGTTCAAATAAAAGCTTTCTTCCCCTCTCAGCTCATTCACAATTAAAAATGAAATGTAATTGGGATGAAGACCTTGAATAAAAACTCAGGGCACACCTGTACTGGCAGCAAAAGTTACCATTTTCCATCTGGTTTGGGACTTCAGTGCTCTGGGATTCTGAACTGCTCTGGCTTCAACTCACATTTCATTTAAATAGTTTAACATAATTTCTGAACTGCAAAAATATTTTGTTGAAGAATAAAATTAAATTAATTATATAAAGGTGTTTATATTTAGTCATCTTAGATTTCAGTAAAAATATGATGCATTTTTACTTTTCTTTCCTAATTTGAACAAAGACCCCACAGAGACAGATTTCACTCCCTCACTTCCCTGTCTATCCAATATACCTGATGCTCTTCTCATTCCTTTGCTCTTCATACTCTTGGTTCATATTACAATCTCCCTCTTCTCAGCAGTCAAACATTAATATAAGTAATTGACAAAAAGTAATCCTTTATTGCCCTAAGTCTCTTCCTAGTGGAAAAAAGTGATCTAGAAGTGATTCCAGGGGGACACATCTAACCCCAGGAAGAGAAAAGAGAAACCTTTTAAGATATTGCCAGTCTACTTGAATATGTATCTTTCAAAGGCTATTTTAACCATTTCTGGTAATTCTTTCAGTTTACCTTCATCTTTCTGTTCCCATCAACTTCTGGGATAAGTAACTGAAGCAGACACAATTGTGTACAAAAGTAGGAAAAACATTTTAAATGTTATTTCTGCATCTCCACCAAGTACAGGAGCATCTTTGGGAACCAACATGCACCTTCCAGCAGCATTGCCCAAAATACTGAAAACACAGATCTCTCACAGATGTTTTTACATGTTCTGGATTCAAATGCTTGTGCAAGATCTTTACAAACCAAACCTCACTTCAGCCTAGAATGGTGTGAGTTAAAAACCCACTTGGCCAAGAGACCCTGAGGGGCTGGAGCGTGTGCAGGGAAGGGAAGGGAGCTGGGAAGGGGCTGGAGCAGCAGGAGGGGCTGAG
>JAWWMP010000116.1:114401872-114418850 GCA_035047865.1 Dendrocincla tyrannina | reverse complement strand
GGGGTCGGGCTCTGCTCCCAGGGAACAGGGACAGGAGCAGAGGGAACAGGCTCAGGCTGGGCCAGGGCAGGGGCAGGTTGTCACCAAAAATTAGGAATAATCCCCATCCCTGGAGGGATTTCAGTGCCCTGTGGATGTGGCACTTGGGGACATGGTCAGTGGTGGCCTTGGCAGTGCTGGGGGAGCTTTCAAACTCAATGGTCTCACAGGTCTTTTCCAATCCAAACAATTTCATGATTCCCTGACTGTACCCCCCTCTTTCTAAGCAGATGTTGGTGCCATGGCAGATGCAGTGCAGGGCACCCACCCTCCCTCCCTCCACCCCATGTCTCCTTGGCAGTGCCAGCCAAACCAGCACTGGGAAAAGCCTTTGCCCATGAGGGGTGTAGGGAGAAGTGCTGGAACCTGAGAAAACACCAGATGGTGCCCGGGCTTTCATTATTTCTTTAAGCCTCTGATTCAGAGAGTTCAGGCTTTGCGCTTTCCTACCTGTGGTCCCAGCAGAGTTCTGCCTGCCTATAAAAGCTCTGGATCTTGTTTATTTACTTAGCAATGAGACACAGCAATTAATTAGCCATGTGAATTAAAAAGGAGGACAAATTAAAGTCTAGTGATGCCATCAAGTTGCAATGAGAGCCAGGATGGATTATTCCCACTGGCAGGTTCCCAAGCCCTTCGCAACACCTTTCCATACTCTATTAAAATAGAGATTTTTGATTGAGGGAAAAGAAATCCCAGACTCCTGCACGTTCCCAGCTGTCTCACACTCCTGAGGATTCTCCCAAGTTTGTTAAGTGCAATCAGAGTTTTCCTGATAGAAATCAGGAGAGTTGGTTACACACCTGTTTCCCAGAATCCTCCATTTCAGGGAAATGAAGTTCCCATCACTTGATAGCAGGTTTTTTGTGTTTCTTTCTTTTTCCTAAATCTACAGTTCAATGCTCCTGAAGTGATTTGGGATCCCAGGAATTGAAGGAGCTGCAGAGAGTTTATTAAGGCTTAGTAGTAAAGCAAAATTTCCCCTTGAAAGGTGCCAAAAGAAAACGTAATAGATGCCCACAGCTTATAAAGACACTTCCCTGTCAGGGTCCCTTGGGAGGCCAAAGGAAATCACTGGAAATCGCCACCAGTAAGACTAAAGGCCGTAAAATCACGGGGTTTATTTCACATGAAATGAACCATGAAGGTCAAACACACGTTTGTGTGTGTTGAGGAACTACTGGATCATTCCCAAGGCAGGGAGTTGTACAGGGCAAAGAATGGAAGAGAATCCGTGGCAGGACATGAGCCACAGGGAGGGCTCTGCCTGTCAGGGGCCATCTGAGGCCACCGACCCTCCAGTGCCAGGTGGGGAAGGGGCTGTTGGGAGCACCCCTCGGATCCCTCTCTGTGGGAGACACTAAGGTGGAATTTTATACTGCAGAGTGGCAAACATGACAAACCCACCCGGCCAAAGGGCAGGGCTGCATCCCTATGGACTCATGGATTGCTCCTGTGCTGGGCAGTGGCATCCCCATGGACTCATGGATTGCTCCTGTGCTGGGCAGTGGCATCCCTATGGACTCATGGATTGCTCCTGTGCTGGGCAGGGCTGACTTGTTCATGCTGCTTCTTCTCCCGCCTTGTTTCCTTCCCTGCAGATCCCAGCTCCAGGTTACAGGCAGGATCCCTGCAGTTGCTGCTGGATTGAGTGGAATAAATGTCATTTGAGGCTCACCTGGGCCAAAATGGGCATGGCAGAGCAGGGGAGGAGGAGGTGCTGCCACCCTCCCTCAGCAGGGATCTGTGCTCCGTGTGCGGGGGCAGCCTGGGGCCAGGCAGAACAGGGGCTGCAGGTCCCCTCCTCCTTCCCAAACTGGCACCACAGAGGGGGCACAAGGAAGAGCTCCAGGAGGCTGTGCTGGGATTCCCAGCACGTGGTGCCGTGTCTCATCTTGACCCCAAAAACACTGGCACCCCCTTCCCTGCCCTGGCAGTGTCTGTCAGGTCCCGGCTGCTCAGGGGGAGCAGCTCTTGGTGGGACCCCATCCCTGAAGGGATTTCACTCCAGGTCTAACAGCTGCAAAAATGATCAACCTCTGCAGGGAGATTTTCACCACGATCCCTACAAAGCAAAAGAAAGTCACCTGCTTTGCTGGTGTTTCCTGGAAATCCCTGTAGGGTTGGTGCCCCCGTAAGCACCGTGAGATGCTCCCACAGGGGGGTGTCAGTCACAGGGTGCAGTCCCAGGCTTGGAGGTCTTTCCCAACCCCAGTGGTTCTGTGAAGAACCCCCCCATTTGTACCTTCCAGGGGCAGAGCAAACTGCACTGGTTTGGCCAGAGCAGCTGTGGCTGGGAAGGCTCATCCTGGTAGGGAAAATCACCTCAACTTCTCATTCACGGGTTGTTGCGGGTGGTCACGAGGCAAAGGGAGGATTAATGACAACATGGACAGGGAAGTGTCCTAAAGGCCCTAAAAGTGCTAAAATCTCCCCCAAGCCCTTTGCTCTGGACCTGTGGTTCCCTGCAGAGCCCACACCCGCTCTCCCTCCCGGCTCCTTTGCCTTTTTAAACACTATTACACCTCAGATCCAACCAGCTCAAATACTTTTTAATACATTGAAAATGTAAAATAAAGCATATACGAAGTACATACAGTATATATATATACACATATTTCAAATACTTAAAATTCTTATGTAAAATATGATTTTTTTTCTATATTATTTGTGTAAAAATACATTTTCAAATGGTGTCACCTCGATTTCGCTGTACAGACCCTCGAGCCCAACTGAAGTCCCTTTTAAAAAGGCAAAAGACAAAGGTTTAGGATTTTTGGAACTGTGTTTACAGGCCTGTTGCCCACACAGGAAAAGCCTCTGGGAAACAGTATTGATTGGATTGCTTCTTTGTGAGATTTCCCATTTTTATTGCATTAATGGCAAAAACTGAATCTTTTCAGTTTTCCTGCAAGAAACCCCCCTTGGCCTCGCTGAGGACCTGCTCCCTCCTGTACCCTGTTACCCACCTCAGAAACCATCCTTTGTCCACGTTTTTTACAGATACTAAAATATATATTACTTAAAATATATTACTGTAAGCTCTTAAACTCGCTCCGCAGTTATAGCAAACGTATAGCATTAAAAACCACCTAGGGAACAAGGAGAATCCGGGATCTCTCCCTCCCAGCACACGCTCTGTCCCTGGGAGACACCGGTGGCACCGGGACCCCGTGTCCCCACGGCCTGGAGCACCGGCATCACTCCACAGGGAGGCTCTGGCAGCCCGGGAATGCTGTTTCTCCTCCCCCCTGCAGTTAATCTGTGCTAACCAAATTGATAACCCCGGGTGCAAGTGCCACCCCAGCCCCCCCTTCCCCCACAGCCACCCCCATTCCTGCCGTGGGATCCCCTCCACTGACTCCAGGGTCCACCTTCTCCCGGCTGAGCCTGAGCACAACTCCCAAGGGATGCAAAGATCCTTCCCCAGGGCTCCGGGTGCCTCCAGAGAGGCCATTCCTGTGCCAAACCTGAGGCCCTGCAGTGGGAATCCCCATCCCAGTCCTGTTCCCCAAACCTTCCCGTGGTTCACCCGAACCATCAGACTGAGCCTCCCCTGAGGAAAGATGCCCCAAACCCGCTCCAATCCCCCCTCCTGCCCCAGGATGGGCTTTGCTGCCTCTGGAGCAGCCTCTGGAGCAGCAACACCCATGGGGCTGAGGGCCTGAGGATCCCTCTGGCTGTAAGGACCTGACCTGGAACTGCTGCCCAGCAGCTGTTCTGTACAACCGAAACTGAGACAACTCCCCGGCCGGTGCGACTGCTCCGAACCTCTTTGCTGTGGATTCCGGGGGGACAGGGAAATTCCACGAGGAATTCCCTCCCCTGCTGCCCACGTGGCTCAAACCCTGACCTCCCAGAGCCACGCTGGTGCTTCCAGTGCCACAGCCTGTCCGTGGGGTTTGGGGCTGAGAAGTGCTGGGCAGGCTGTAATTCCAGTTCTTTTTCCTGAACAGGGAAACTGAAACCTGAATCTCTTTCCTCACTGAGGTCCCTTTCCCTGCCACAAGCACTCCGACATCAGGCTTTTAGAATCATTTCTTTTGGATTCGGGATGCCAGCATTCCCCACAGTGCTGTTAAATGAATTCCTCAGGAAGCAAAGTCTAATGGCTTAACCTACATCACATCCCTTTGTTTATAAATCCAGTGTGAATGTGGGTTTACTGTCTTGCAGGAAGGTTGGATGATGGGAGGGACCCTCAGCAGTGGGAGAGGCCCATCCCCTGCCAGGAACTACCCAGGCTGCAGGATCCCCCCTTCCAAAACACATCATCCCACAACCAGCTGCAGCTTCCAGGGCTTTATCCTTATTCCAGGGGTACTTACAGTGATTCTTACACCAAGCCCACTATCCCAAATGATTTCCTGACCATCAGTGCCCCCTGCACACCCGCAGAGCTGCTCCCCCAACTGCACCAGGTGTTAGAACCAGAGATGGGCCTCAGGGAATTTAGTTCCTTAAAAACAAAGTGAAGTAGCCCAAGCAAATGTTGATCCATGACATGGAACTAAGGCACTGACAAGTGTAAACTTCCAGTCACCACCCACAACCCTACACTGGGCAGTGCCAGCCTGGGGCCACCATGGGGTCACCAGCAATTCTAACCCAGACCACTGGCCATCCCACCCTGGATCTCCAGCCACTCCACCCCAGATCTCCAGCCATCCCATCCCGGGACAGAAAGGGCCAGGCAGACACATTCCCATGGGGCAGCTCAGGGAACAGTGGCTCCCTTCACTGCCAGGGAACTGGCACAGGACCCCAAATCCATGCACAGCAGAGGACACCGGTAAAATTTAATGGGAAGAATGAGTTGGAAGCACAGCCAGGGTAGGGATGGTTTGGGAAAGGCCAGAGGAGCTCTGGAAGAGCCTTTCCAGTGGCAGCCTGTGAGTGCTCAGGGCACACCAGCAGGCCACTGCTCACAGCTCCCTCCTCATCCTCTCCTTCAGCCTGGGAAAACACACTGAGGAGAGCCAGGGAGTGACCAGAACTGCTCCAGCTGTGCAGGAAAAGCTCTCACTCACTCTCCTCTGAGGCAAGAACAACTGTGGCAGGTCACTTTGCAACCAGCACCAATCTGCAAATTGGATTCTCCCGGGGCTGTCTGGGGCAGGAATGGATGTGTCTGTCCAGGATTACACTGCTGGAACCTCCCTCACATCCAGACGTGGTCAGAGTTACTGAGGAATGGACAGGCCCTGCTCTCAGCCCCAAACCATCCTACACGGCATCCCCAGCCTTATAAAAAGCAGGAATTCCTCTTCCAGAACATGATCTGAGAGTGAGAACTGGTGGGAAAACACACAGACCAGGAGTTTCCTGGGCTACAACCATCACCACCATGGGTGCGAGATGCTCGTGGAAGCAATTTTGTGCAATTTATTTGAGATTTCACTTTTAGATTAAAAAACTGTGTTTATTTCTAATCCCTAAACCCTCCTCACCACGGGATGCCTGAGCAGTGATGTGGAATCAGACAGGGTGGGGGTCACTGCGCTGCAATGAATTTAAGATGAGCAAAACCCAGGCCAAGTGATGCTGCAGCTCCTGCTCCAGAGGCTGCTGCGCTTGCTGGGCAGGGAAGGAAACGCTCCTGCTACCACGGGATTTAGTCTACAACTCCCTTTTCCTTACCACCCCAAATAAATCACAGAATCATGGAATATCCTGAGCTGGAAGGACCACCGAGTCCCACTCCTGGCCCTGCACAGACACCCCAACAATCCCACCCTGTGCCTCAGAGCCTTGTCCAAAGGCTCCTTGAGCTCTGGCAGGTTTGGGCTCCACTTGCTCCTTGGAAAATGGCCCAGCCCACTCTTTCTGCTCCTTCCCACCACGTGCCGGGTTCCTGGGTGGAGAAGGGAAGGGGAAGCAGTAGGACAGCCCAAGGAGAGGAAAGAAGGGCTGAGGACCCCGTGCACCACACAGCCATCCCACTAAAATATTGCTTCAGCTTAAAAAGGCCTTTGGATTCAAAGTGAATTCAGTGCTTTCCCATCGAAAACATACCCAGCTCTGTTCCCTGACGAGGATGCAGCACAGCCCGGGCAGCCTGGGACGAGTGCTCTGCGTGAGCCCGCCCTCAGCTCCTGTGGGAGCACAGGGACTGTGGGACTGCTCTGCTTTCCATGAATGCAAGGGAAGGAATCCATGAAGGGACAGTGAGGACGAGCCCCCCCAGCTGTGCCTGTGCCCCTCAGGTGCGAGGGGCGGGTGCAGCTCCATCCCCAGCCCACCCCTCCCCAGGGCTGAGCCCAGTCCCAGCTCAGCCGAGCCCCATTTGGTATTACAAATACAAAGAGCCGCCCAGCCAGGCCCAACCACACCAGACACTTGTTTGCCTTTCCCTACACTGAGTCAATCTAAAGTCTTGGATACAAACAGGGGATGCCTGACCGTGGGGAGTGTGGATGAGCACAAAATGCTTCCCTGAACACGGCGGGTTCGAGGGCGACACTTTGTGCCCCTCACCTGCCCCCTGTCCCAACAGCTGCTGGCTCTGGGTGGCAGGACAGCCCCTCCCAGCTCGCTGGGAATGCCCAGGAGAGCAGATTCTCCTGCCCAGTCCTGACAGTCCCAGCACAGCTGTGTGAGCTCTGCTCTCAGTGGCTCCGGGGTCACCGACAGTCACTGAGCTGTCCCAGTGACTCTGGACCCCATGGCCAGGACAGTCACTTCTTCCAGTTTCCCCAGGAGCACATCCAGACACACCTCCCTTAAACGTGGTGACTGGAAGTGCCTCCTGGGAGAGGGGAGGATTTGCAGATCAGGAACACCAGCCCATATTGCACAACCCAGGAGCCTCCCAGGAGCGGCCAGGTCAGGGGGGAAAGGCAATGACTGGAAAGGCTGGCACGACATTGGCAGTGCCTTCCAATTCCCAAAGATTTGAACCAGGGAGCAGCCAAGGGAGCCCACTCAGGGCTCCTGCCTCGGCTCTCTGTCACTGGTCAGCACACACGGATGGATTTGGGTTATCCCGTTCTCCTCTTTGCTGGGAGAAGACCAACAACAGGCTATGGGTTGGATCCCCCGTGTCGAGCAGAGCTCAGCAAACACACTCAGAGCAGGCTGGGGTTACTGAAACTGCAGCACAAGTCAAACACTATGTCCTAAAAGATTGAAAAAATATCTTTAAACAAAATAATGTGACATATTTACATAATTCCTTAAGTGCAAACTCTTGTCACAATTCACGTAGTCGAGCGTGATTTCGACTCCCTGTACAAGAAGGTGCTCTTTCGTTAATGAAAGAAGGACTCTACTCTGTTTTCCTGATTCAGTAACGTGTCTCTTGTGCAAGGCAGTAAAATTCCTGTTGCTTCCCAACATAATTCCGAAAGCAAACCCTAAATCAGGCCCTCCTCTTCCCCACGTCCCATCCCGGTTACCGCACGACGAGGCAGGAGACGCAGAGCTTCGAGGGGCCGATGCAGTCGTCATGGCAGAAGGCCCCACAGCCCTTGCACATGATCATGGCTTTCAACCTGCAGTAACATTTGGAAGGGGAATCCTCCATGCTGCCGTCCTCGGCAAAGGCCTGCACCGGGAGGGGCTGCCCGTGCGCGCCGGAGTTCACAGCCTGGCTGGTGGGAATGGTGGTGACAGTCACGGAGAAGGACATGACGTTCCCCATGGAACTGGCCAGCTGGTTGCACTCGGACAGCCCCGTGATGAGGGAGCCCTGGCTGACGTCGGGCGAGGTGGAGACGTTGATGGTGCCGCTGTAGCTGGGCCCCAGGAGCTGCGCCCCGGCACTCCCGGCCACCTTCGGGGGGTGCGGGGCAGGGAGCAGCGGGGGCTGCGCCGAGTCCGGGGACGGGGCGGGAGGCCCGAATTGCTCCGGGCTGCTGTGCATCCTGCCCCTCATGGCGTGTGCCATCTGCTCCTGCGCGGCCTGCAGCAGGTCCCGGGCCAGCGCGGGGCCGTCCAGCGCCGCTGTGCTCTCCCTGCTGGGGGCTGCCTCGCCCTTCCCGGCCCCCCGGGAGCTGGGATCCGCAGGGCTGGGGCTGTGGGACCCCTGCTCCGCCTCACACTGACCCGCTGCCCGCGGCTCCTCTTTGACGCCAACGTGCTCCCGCTCATCACCGGTGCTCTCGTCGTCCGCATCCTCCTCGCTGCTGCTGCTGCTGCTGCTGCTGCTGCTGCTGCCCGGGCCAGCCATGTCCTCACACTCCCCAAACTCTGCTCTGGGACCCTCCGCAGGGCTGCTCAGCCCCAGGCGGTGCTCGGGGTTCAAGGAGAAGCCTCTCCTCAAACTCTCCGAGCCACGGCCGTAGGTGGAGATGTTGAGCAGATAATGACCAGACATGGCAGGCTTGGACGTCCTCCTGCCCGTGAAGCCCAGCATGAATCTCTGGCTGGTGGAGCTGTTTTCCACCGGGAAACCTGAGTGTGGGAGGTTCAGCTGCGAGGGCTGAAGGACGGGCAACAAATTCTGCCTCTGCACCCTCTTGATGAGGGTCTGCAGGATCTGCTCCTGGGTCGCCTTGCTCAGCGCCTCGTGGCACTGGTGCTGCTCACGACTGGGGTCCTTTCCCGAGGGGAGCGGGAAGGTCCTTGGAATGTGAGGCAGAGGCCTGTTCTGGCAGAAGATCTTGCCGAGCTGCTGTGAGGGTACACCTGGTGGCCTGTCCCCCGCCTCGGCACCGTTCCCCCCTGCACCTGCAGCACCAGGAGCTGCCACCCCTTTCTCCTCCTGAGGAGCCAAGGGCACCGTTCTCACGTCTGCTTTGGTGAGTGGCTTCGGCAGGATCTGCTCCAGAGGGACGCTCTTGCCTTGGAGCAGCTGGGTGACCAAAGGGTTGTTGGCAGGAATACTGGAGCTGGGCTTGGGCAGGGCCCCCCCCGGGTGGGTTTTAAGGCTGGGAGCTGCTGAGGAAGGGCCGGAGGGCAGGACGGGGGCAGGAGTGCCCACAGCTCCAGCCTGGGCATCGGGGACCACGGGTGGGAGCGGGGGCACCGCAGGGGAAGGGGATTTGCTTTTGGAAACGTCAGAGCTGGTCCCTCCTAAGGCTGCAGGTGCCCCCACGGTTACGGCAGCGCCACGGGCCGGGGCAGAAGGGGCTGTCCCTGGTGTGTCCGTGCCCGGGGTCGCCGTCACCCGCGGGGGGCTCGGCCTGGCTCCCACGGTCCCTAGTGCCGGGGCTGTGCCGCAGGGGCCGGCGCCGCTGCCGGGGGCCCCTGGCTGTAGCTGTGCTCCAGCAGGATGGCGAGGAGCTCCCTGCTCCGCCGCCTGCCCCTCCACTTGGGCACGGGGAAGAAACCTTCTCGCACCTCCCCCGCTTCCAGTTCCTGCCAGTTCCAGTGCGTTCCCTGCCGTTCCAGTTTGGGTGGTGGTGCCGCCACTCGGGCCTGTCCCCCCGCCCGGGCCAGGCCCCGGCACGGCCCCCCCGGCCGAGGCGGCGGCGGCGGCGCTGGCGGCGGCAGCAGCGGCCGCTGCCCTCTGAGCCTTGGCCTGCTGGGCTCTGGCCTTGATGTCGGCCAAGGTCCTGGCCCCTGTCCTGCCCGGACTGGTGAGGGAGAGGGGGAACCGTGCCCTGGGAGAGACCTGGCCCGCAGGAAATGGCATCGGGGAGATTCTGGAGACGGGAATCTGGAAGAGAACAGAGCAAAGCACAGCTGAGGCACAGGGAACATCCCACTCACAGGCTTCAAAATTTCAGTGTTTGCAGTTCAGGCTCACAGAACTAACTGTGTTGGAGAAACCCCTTTGGAGAAAGGCCTCCTCTCCACACAGGTAACAGGAGGGGGGTAAGGCCCTTGGGTGCCTCCAGCCAGCTGAAGGGCAGTGCCATCCCAGTGGCTCAGAGTGGAGCTCGTCCCTCACAGTCACAGCGAGAACCATCGGACATGTCACCCAGCTCCTCCCTGTAGGGCTGTTCCACACCCCAACGCCTGCTGTCCCCTCCTCTTTAACACTTCATTCAGATGTATTTCTGCCCTTTGAAAGGCTGGTGTCACCATCCTGCTTGACTCGGCCTGGCTCCTCCCCTGGCACACCCACCACTCATCTTCCCAGTGTTCTTGTACAAAGCCATGATACCTCCTCCACTGGAGGTTAAATGCCAGTATTTCAGTCCTTCCCTCTAATGCATTTCCCTCAGTGTCCCAGCTGACTTCCTTTACATTTGCACTTCCCGAGGTGCTGAGTCCTGCACTGGCCTGGCTGCTCCCCTGTCCCCCCACAGGGGCCTCAGGGAGGTTATTTGAGCTTACATTTGTTTTCTGTATCCACAAAACCTCAGAGTCCCACCGAGCTCTGATCAGCCACATCACCACTTCTCTTTTTTTGGGAATGACACATCCTGGGGACACATCTGTCCCCATGTTCCCCTGCTTTTGCAGTCACCATTTGCAATTACCTTCAGCTCACCCTGTTAAATTAAATCCCTTTACTTCCCTGGCAAGCCAACCATCCTTCCTGTGTGGTATTCCAGGCCTCTTTTATGGACAGTTTCCCCACAGTTCTGTGTCACTGACAATTTCATTGATGTTTTCCTGCCTTGGTGCTGCACTTAGTAACATGGTGAGGATAATAAACCACTTTTAAAGCTTTGAGTTTGCAGCCTTCTAGTATATAAAGGATATTAACAGGGGAGTAGAATTCCTTGGAGGTACAGAGATGCAGGAATTAAGCAGTTTCCCATCTACAGCTTCTGCCTAAGACCCCAAACCAGGAGGCTCAGCAGGTCCTATGGCCTAGCTCCCAAACCCAAGGGGCTGCACTGGCAAAGCCTGGAACGTTTCTGTGCTGCCCATCCCAGCAGTGACTGACGGCCCTTTTCCTTTCCCAGGTGGGTTCTTGTGAAGACTGGGCAGCTCAAGGGCCTCTGGAACAAGGTGTTCCCAAAAGGCTCTTCTCCTGCTCCTCACCTGCCCTCGGCTGCCACAGACAACAGCAGTGGTGCCACATGGCCTGTTTCAGACACAGGAATAACTCAGTGTCTGGACTGGCTCCAAGGAAGCTGTGGATGTTATTCCTTCAGGAGCTGGACCTCCCACACCTGCAAGGCTCTCTGCACTCCTGGCTACACCTGCCCTGTTACTGCAGCCTTGCAGCCCCTCTGCAGCCCTGGTTTCCAACCCACCACCTGGGCCAGTGGAAGGTGTCTCTGCCCACAGCAGGGGGTGAACAAGACCAGCTTTAAGGTCCCTTCCCACCCAAACCCTCATGGGATCCCATGAGAGCGCCAGGCTGAACCCCCACGTGAGGCCAGGCCATGGTTCTGCCCCCACTCCCCCTTTACCTTGAGGGGGGGCACTCGTGGCACGGGGGTCCCGGTGGCAGGAAAGGGCTGGGGCTGGCTCCGAAATGCCTGGTGGTGCTGGCAGGTCTCCACAACCCGGGGCTTCTTCTCGGGACTGGCTGGAGCTTCCTCATGACTCTCCAACTTCCTCTTGTGGGCCTCCACGCTGACCTCCATGTTTTCACTCACGGGGGGCTTCTGCTTCGGCGGGGCTGGAGCCACCACCGGGCTTGGCACCTTTGCTGCTACTTCACCTGCTTCGGGGCTCTTTGGTTTGCTGGGGGTAGCCACAGTCTCTTTCCCTGGCACCTCCTTCACTGCACTGTGCTTCCTCTCTTCCTCTGCCTTCTGCCTGGTGGCAGTTTGGGCTTTCTCCTGAATGGATTCTCCTTGGACTCTGCCAGGGACAGGACGGTCACTGGGCTTCACCGCTCGCCCGTCTGGGGACGCCGAGGCCTCGGGGGGCTTGGCTGGCTTTGGCGTGTCCTCTCTCCCTTCCTCCGCTCCTTTTTTCACTGCTGGTGCCTCCTGGGCTGCTGGTGCTCTGGGCTCGGGGGCAGAGGTGCTGTGCTCCCGACGTGGTGCCCCCAGGCTGCTGCGGGGCTGGGCAGGCTCTGCCTCGGGATGCGCCGTCAGCCGCTCCGACT
The DNA here is from genome assembly GCA_035047865.1 of Dendrocincla tyrannina. Classification (NCBI taxonomy): domain Eukaryota; kingdom Metazoa; phylum Chordata; class Aves; order Passeriformes; family Dendrocolaptidae; genus Dendrocincla; species Dendrocincla tyrannina. The sequence goes on along the minus strand of JAWWMP010000116.1, from coordinate 114,406,909 downwards.
CCTCGGGGCTCAGCCCAGAGCTGGCAACAAAACAGAGGCTTTAGGGTGTCAAACGCTCATGCAAAACCCACAGCACCCCTGGGGAAACAGAGGCAGGATTCTCTGCATCCACAGCCTGAATAGATGTCTCACACACCGTTGAGAACCCTCTGTACTGTTACTCCTCCCACAGAAAACAGAAATTAGTATCAAAGTTTAAAACCGCCTAAATGCTACACATGGGACACCAGGTGGCTCCAGGCCTCTGTCCAGACACCAATTTTCCAGGCTGCAAATTCAAGGGGTTTGGCCAACAGTGAATATTCCCTGTATCAGCCACCACAGACCTCTCTGCAGGGTGGGAACAAGCCCCTGGCTCGGGGCTGGCCTGGGCTCACATGGTGACTCTGGCAGGGACACTGAAAAGGGGCCCAGCATTTTTGCCAGTGGAATGTGGAATCCAATTCCCAGAGTGATTCACTTCATCCATCCCCTCTCAAAGAACCATTGAATTCTATTATTTTCCCCAAACATGACCACATGAAGCCCAGCGAAGCCAGCCCAATGTATCTCTGGGAATGGTTCCTACCAGACAAGCTCTTGGGAGCTGGAGAGAACTGAAGCCCTGCTATTCCACATGTCCCCTCCACACTGTCCTGCTGTCCCCTGTCCCCCTAAAGCTCCAACACTGTGGCTGGTGTCACCTTTCAATACTCTGTGGGTGAGTAAAGCTCTTTGCAATGCACCAGGTCACCTGCAGCCCCAGCCTGGTGGATTCCTGTAGTTGGTACTACAGCCTGTACATACACACAGAGCAGCCCCTGGCTCACCACAACATCCCAATCAGACCACGGGATGACAGAAATAACCCAAACTCACAGCTCTGGAGGGTTAAAACACCCTGGATAACTCAGGAGCAAAGAGACTTGCAGGTACAAACCAAGCAGAAAAGCTGGCACAATGCAGGGTAAGAAATTCCTTATCAGTCATTTATATGTACCTGCTCCTTTCCAGGTCTCTCAGTAACTCACACAGAAACCTGAAAACCTCTCCATAGCCCCAAAGGATGGGAAAATCTTGAAGCAGGAGGAAACACAGAATAAAAGACTGGCAGAGTTGGGAATTTAACCAATAGTAGTAGTGTGGGACTGAAGATGTGGGGAACACACCAGAGGTGGAACATGCTCAGCCACCACAGCTCCAAGGACCTCCAGAGCCCCAACACCAGGAGAACTGTGGGAGTTACTCTAGGTATTGTAGTAAGGAGAGGGAAAAGGGGTTAGTCCAAGGACATCCTGCCTAAGGACAACAGCCTGTCCTGGCAGAGGCACAAGGCATTGTGGCAGCAAACACCTCATACCTGAGCTGGATCCCTCCAGCATTTCCCGGCTCCCTGGCAGCCAGGTGAGGCCAGAGACCTTCTGCAGGTTTCAGGACTAATGAAAACCAGTGTTCTACCAGTGGACAAACACACAGCAGGTGCCTCTGGCCAAGGGGGCACAGGCACAAGCTGAGTTCTCACCTCTGGCCATAATAGCTCTCGAAAAAGTGTTCCTTCCACAGCTCCACCTTCTTTTCCTTTTCGATTTCCTGCCGGATTCGGAGCTGCATTTCTGGGGTAAACTCACCTGCAGGTACAAAAGGGATGTTGTCAGAGCCAGGAAATGGCTGGATGAACCAGGCAGCCCCAGGAGCCCTCCCTCACACTCCCAGGAGAGCCTTGTCCCAGGAGCCCTGGCAGCCCGTGGTGCTGCACTCCCAGGGGCACCTCAGCCCCTCCCTGAGCCCCAGGACTCCTCTGGACATGCTGCTGTCACAGGCAGGGGGAAACAAACCCCTCACACCCCTGAGGGGCACATTCCCACACAGCTTTTGGCCAGAAACATTCCCTTGTGCCCTCGGAGCCCCCACCAGCAGCTCTGGACCATGAAGGTGTGTGAGATGTGTGCCAGTCCTGAGAGGGCATTACTGACACCACTGCAGACTTTGAGGACCTGGAGCCTCAAGGCTTCAGCCACTCTCCAGGTGTATCTCCTTCCCACACCATTCCCTCTGTGCCCTCAGCACGGGAGGGAAATTACAAGAATCAGGTCTTTTCCAACACTGCAGTTACCAGAGAGGGGATTCCCTGAACAGATCCACGGAAATGGGATGTTCCTATCACTGCTCTGTTTGACCCTCAACAATTTTCTCCAATAACAGGATTGTAAGAAATTCTTGCTGATTTTGTTCTTTGTGCAGTGACTGAAATCTGTCCAAAGGAAACTGAGTGTCCCTTGGGAGCACAGTTCCTGTCAGGCTGGAATGGGGACAGTGCAGGGAATGGAGCTGGGAAGGGGCTGGAGCAGCAGGAGGGGCTGAGGGGGCTGAGCCTGGAGAAAAGGAGGCTCAGGGGGGACCTTCTGGCTCTGCAAGTCCCTGCCAGGAGGGGGGAGCCGGGGGGGGTCGGGCTCTGCTCCCAGGGAACAGGGACAGGAGCAGAGGGAAGGGCTGCTCAGCCTTGTAAAGGGAATCCCCTGGGCATGAGTAACTGATATTCCTTCCTCCTAAAGGCAGTCAGGATTGGTGCTGCAGCCTTTATAACACTCTGGGAACAGGCCATGCTTCAGTTCCATGGAGGAGAAGGTGCCTGCCCACAGCCAGCAATGTCATTGGATCAAATAATGGAATTAAGCACCTCTAAGCTCAAGTTAAAATGAACGTTGAAGGTCCAGCAGTCTCACAGATCAGTAAATTGCTGACCTTGTGTTATAGCGAATCACAGCACCATAGCATGGTTTGGGTGGGAAGGGACCTTAAAGATCACCCAGTTACCACCTCCTGCCATGGGCAGGGACACCTTCCCCTATCCCCGGTTGCTCCAAGTCCCGTCCAACCCAGCCTTGGACACTCCCAGGGATGGGGCAGCCACAGCTTCTCTGGGCACTCTGTGCCAGGGCCTGCCCACCCTCCCAGGGGAGGATTTCTCCCTAATATCCAATCCAAATATCAGAACTGACATCTCAAAGGATACTGCACTGACCGTGGCTGATGACACAGTTCATTGCTCTGGGAACAGAATCCCCCTTCTCTCCTGAGCTCAGCAGTGCCTGTATGTAGGTACCACAACTCCACAATCCCACAGCTCCACTGTCATTTCACTGAGATTTTAAACATATTTTCCCTCATTTTCTCATCATTTCTGGAGATTTGCTCTGCTCCACACAGTAAGTGCAACAGAGAACTCCTCCTGCAGCCCCTCCAACCTTGAGCTCCCAGAACTCTGGGCCTGGCTTTGCTTCCAAAGGCTGGACTGCCTGCAACGAGTCCCTGCAGCGCTCCAGCTTCTCCATGAAACACCCTTCAGGCCTTCCCAAATCATTCCCCAGCTGGGAGGCTGCTGGGGTTGGTGTGGGGAGGCTGTACCTTCCGAGAGCCTCTCCTTCCAGCCCTGGGCAGCCGAGGTGAAGAACTCGTTGTTGAGGGCGGAGCCGCTGAGCTTCATCACGCCGTCAGCACCGACCTGCAACACAGCACAGCCCGTCACCTGCAGGCTGGGGACCCGCCCTCACACACAGCAACAGTCCCAGCCCTGCCACGGATCCCTCAGGAACCTGCCTGCAACTCCCTCGGGAGGAAAACAACAGCCTCTGTGTGGCTGTGCTTGGCCAGGGCTGGATCCAGGAGGCTGCAGTGGCTCCTCCTCTTCCTCACCTCAGCCAGCCCTGCACAGCCCTGCTGCTGCTGCCCAAACATCCCTGGTAGCAACAAACACCTAAACAAATCCCAGGAGGATTTTCCAGCTTTTGTACATTCTGCACTGAAGAAGAGGTTGCTCCCATTGACATAAATACAGGATTTGGATGTCTGGGATCACAGAATCAGAGAATCCAAGAATGGTTTGGGTTGGAAGGGACCTTAAAGCCCACCCAGTCCCACCCTCTGCCATGGGCAGGGACACCTCCCACTATCCCAGGCAGCTCCAAGCTCCGTCCAACCTGGCCTGGGCCATTTCCAGGGATGGGGCAGCCCCACTTTCTCTGTGCAAGAGCCCCATGTGATGCCCCTGGCTCTGCCCCCCCTCCTGCTCCGTACCTGCCTGTCCACCTCGGGCAGCAGGAGCAGCAGGCGCTGCTGGCACTCTGTGGGCAGCACAGAGAAGGTGTGCTTGTTGATCAGCGCCCGCAGGTTCGTGTTCACCAGGATGGAGTCGGGCGTCTCCACGTCGATCTCGGCACACTTGGCTCTCTTCAGCTGCCCTGGAACGAACCACAGCCCTGTCACCTCCCACCTGAGGGCTCCTCTGCACTCCACTGCACGTGGCAGTTTCCAATTGCCACTGCAGGAATCCACTCCATGACCTGAAATACACCTTCGACCTTGGCACGTACAGTCAAACACAAAGTGCAGGAGGTGCTTCCCAGCACAGAACATTCCACCCCTCATACACTGCAACCTGTGGCAGCCATCCTCACTTTTTGGGATCCTGGCTGGCTGGGACTTGGCAAGAAGGGGTTCTCAGGAGGGTTTCAGAACTCCCTTTAGACACACCCGTTTTCTGTTCTAAGGCTCCAGTTAAGGCCAGTTTGATCCTCTGGATTTCTTCTTGGACTTGCCTACATTGTTCACAGTGAAAGCATTCCAGAAAAACTCATCAGCCCATTGTGCTTGTGTGGAAACCCCAACACCAGACACAGCAGGAACCCAAGGAGTACCTTGCTGGCCCTTTCCTTTGCTGTGTGAGAGCCACCACGTCCAGCACTGGCCTCGTGCCACAGCTCACGGCCGTGCTGCTGATTCAGGGCTGAGTAACACAGGAAGCATTTCATGAACTCATGGGCTGTGCTGAGCTGGAGGGGACACACAAGGATCATTTAAGCCTAGATGTTTAATATCTACCGTTTTTCTGGCAATACACTTTTGATCTAAGCTTTAAACCCCGGGTGAGTGGCCAGTCAGAGTGGATGTATCCAAAGGAAATGGGACACAACAGCATCACCCAGATCTCAGGGAAAGGTCCTTCCCCCAGAGGGTGGTGGGCACTGCCCAGGCTCCCCAGGGCAGTGGGCACAGCCCCAA
>JAWWMP010000116.1:114365666-114378419 GCA_035047865.1 Dendrocincla tyrannina | reverse complement strand
CCCTTCCCACAGTGCCATCCCACTGGAGGATCCCTTCCCACAGTGCCATCCCACTGGGTTACCCCCTTTCCCACAGTGCCATCCCACTGGAGCATCCCTTCCCACAGTGCCATCCCACTGGAGGATCCCTTCCCACAGTGCCATCCCACTGGAGGATCCCTTCCCACACTGCCATCCCACTGGGTTACCCCCTTTCCCACAGTGCCATCCCACTGGACTGCCCCCTTCCCACAGTGCCATCCCACTGGATTACCCCCCTCCCACAGTGCCATCCCACTGGATTACCCCCCTCCCACAGTGCCATCCCACTGGATTACCCCCTTCCCACACTGCCATCCCACGGGATTACCCCCCTCCCAGAGTGCCATCCCACTGGAGCATCCTTCCCCCAATCCTCCTCCAAGGCCTCAGGGTCTGAGCTGACTTGTGCTGATTTTAGAAACCTAGAAATGGTCAAAGTGTTTCACTGGTGATGTATTCAGACCTCCAACCCCTCTGCTCAGCCCATCCCACGAGGTGCTTTATCTGCCAAAGGGGGACTCCACACTAAAGCTGCAGCTGGGACCGTGGGGCTGGCAGGTCCTGCAGCTCCTGCCACAGGGTCCCCCCAGAGCAACACCCTGTCCCAGCTCCAGGGAGGGGCAGCTGCTGCTGGGCACCCAAAGGCAATGGGAACGCACTGGTTTCACCCCAGTGAGCTGCACCCGGCACAGGGAAGGGTTCAGTAGGGCAGCTCAATGTAAGGTGACCCAGCAGGGAGAATCATTTCCCGCCCTCAGTGCCTGGACAGGGCTCTGCTCAGGGGGAGGCACTGCCCATTTTTCCTTTGGAGCATCCCCTTCTTCCCCACTTTCCACTTGAACCAGACATTCACATCAACAGCTTTTTGTTTAGTAGGGCATTAAAATGTGCTGGTTTAGAAGACCCTGGTTCCAGGAGTCTGGAAGCACCAGGGCAGAGCCAGAGCCCACAGCCACCCCTGCCCACCCGGCATGGCAGGGGCAGGAAAGCAGCACATTTCCCACATCACATCTGCCCCTCCCCACGTGCAGCACGCCCAGCGGCCCCACACGAGGTGCACAAACCCCACATGCAACCCGAGCACCCCTCACCAAACCAGCAGGGACGGGGGAGACACAGCGAGGAGATGGACACCCCCCAGAGGGCACAAGCAGGGACATTCCCAGTTTGCATCCCACGGGATCTGGGATGCAAAGGGCATGCAGGGAGCAAAGGGCAGGGCTGGGAGCATCACACCAGGGCTACCACCAGGAGCAGGGGTGGGGTGGGGCAAAGCAGGGGCTCTGCATTAGGGTTTGCAGGTGGCATTAGGAGCAGCAGCTTTGAGACAAGCAGCAGTGGGTCTTACCTTCTGGAGGTGGAGGGCAACCCAAAAAAAGGAGAGAAAGACCCCTTTAAAAACTTGAGCAAAACAATGGACTTATCATTAATTCATACAAACCCTCCCTCCAACCACCAGCACCAAATTTTAGAACTTTTGGGTCGACCTGCAGGAATACTGAACCATGGGGATGACGGTGTCACCTGCCAGGTGGGCCCAGTCTGTTCCCAACGCAGCTGGGACACCAACTGCGTGACTGTCACCTTCACCTGGGAATGAACTTCCCAGAAGCCAGGTGGGCCCTTTGGAAGCCTCTCATGGAGACAGAGAGCAGGACAGGAACTCACTCCTTCATGCCCCTCAGCACTACTCCCAGCTCCAGGGCAAAGAGCAGCCCAGTGGTTTAATGGAGCAGGACCTCCATCCCCTCCACGGGTGATCTGTGGCCTCCCCAAGCCACCAGCAATGCCAACTCATGCACACCTGACCATGCCCACAGCCCTGGGGCTGGGGGCACCTGCAGTGTTTCACACCCTGCAGCCCACCTGGACACACCAGCACTGCCAGGGGCACCTCTGGCTGCACACAAGGATTTTGAGGATTCACGGAGCTGCCAAGTGCACCCAATCCAGGAGCTGGGGCAGGAGGGTCTGGAAGGAGCCACACTCAGAGCAGGGTGTAATGAGGGCCCTGGAGGCTCCTGGGGCAGAGGATCAGCCTGGAGGACACTGTACAGCTCTCAGGAACACACTGAGGGTGGACTGAATTATACCTTCAATTAAAGGTCTATAATGACAACTGCAGGAATATCAGACTCCAAAGTGCCAAGTCCTGGATGAGAACAAACCTCTTGCAGGATTCCCTGACTGTCTCAGATGTGGTTTAAGGTGGAGGCAGCACCTCCAGGGTCCCAGCACTGCACCAGCTCCACCTTCCAGTGTCCCCAGATCCAACACCTGCTCAGGGCTGTTCACTTACTGCAGGCACAGTGCAGGAATCAGCAGCTCCTGATTTTAAAGGAGGAATCAAAGGGAAGCACCTTCTTTTGGGGCACAGAGTTAGAGTTTCAATGTTTTTGGATTCCCCCTCTGAGTTTCTGCTACAGAACCACGAGCCAGCTCATACCAAAGAGAATCCCCAACCTGAGGGGTTTTGAGGCCTCAGCTCCAGGGTTTCCAGGAGGGAGTCAAGCTCTCAGACTCCTGCAGTGCCCCACATTTCTCCGGGCACAGGGAGTATACCCCTTCACACAAGGAGAACCCCTGTGTAATTTTATTTTGAGGAGCCAGCACAAACTGCCACAACCACAGGCTGAGCTGGGATGAATGAAGGGGAACATTCTGTTAGTTAGGGATTTGATAGCTTTGTAAGAGAGATATGGAGAGAGTCACCTCATGAGAGTTTCTTCTATATACAATAAATGGATTTAACCCTCCCTGCCAACGGTAACAACCCAACCTTTTTCTAGCAATGCTCTCATTGAACTATTATTTTTCAAACCAACATTTCCCCCTACATTTATTATTTAGGGCCTCCACCAAATTATGTCCATGTTTTGCACAGACATCGAGTGGTACAGAAACCAGGCCCTTGTCCCCAGCCCCTCCCCAGCTCTCCTGGAGCCCCTTCAGGCTCTGCAAGGGGCTCTCAGCTCTCCCTGGATCCTTCCCTTCTCCAGGTGACCCCCCAGCTCTCCCAGCCTGGCTCCAGAGCAGAGGGGCTCCAGCCCTGCAGCATCTCCGGGGCCTCCTCTGGACTCTCCAGCAGCTCCAGGTCCCTCCTGCACCGAGCTGTGCATGTTGCTGTACAGCAGTGCAGCATCAGCAGCATTTTAAACCCTGATCCCGTCCAGCAGCTCAGGGCCAGTTTCAGCCCCAAAGGGCACAGGGGATTTGCAGCCCCAACGTGCCTCCTCCACCGGCCCCAAGCCCCCAGTGTGCCCCCCGTGGGGCAGCCCAGCCCTGCCTCAGCCCCCAGCCCTCACCAGGAGCGGGACTTGCGCACGCGGGAGGCCGCGGGCCGCTCCAGGAGGCTGTCCAGGTGCATCAGCCGCTCCAGGTGCAGCGCCCGCGGGTCCTGCTCGGCCGGGTCCCTGCTCCGCTCGAACTCGAAGATGGCCGGGGGGGACAGGTCCAGCTCCAGGAACATGATGTTCTCAGCCTGCAGCGGGACAGGGCACAGGGACAGCCAGCACAGGGGTCACCACATGGCAGGACTCGACACCGGCTCCAGCACAGCAGGGCCCTGCTCTGGCTGCTGTGGCACAGGGAGAGCTCCATGCTGGCTCAAGGCCCTGTTTGGGCTCTCCTGGCCTTCCCCAGGGCTGAGCCCAGTGTGTCAGGCTGAGCAGCCCCATCCTTCCCAACAGCAGAAGCTCCCAGAGCCAGGGCCAGCAGCTCCGGGAGCAGCTGAGGGCAGTGATCTGCCAAGGGGCAGGATAAAGCTGGGAGCTTGAATAGATGTATCCCAGGTCACTGTGAGCTTGTTTACTCCATATTCTCTCCCAGTGTTTGTCCGTCAGTCCATCCATCCATCCATACATCTACCCACCCATCCACCCATCTCCATTTACCCTTCCATCCATCCACCCACCCACCCATCCATCCATCCCTCCATCCATCCACCCACCCACCCATCCATCCCTCCCTCCATCCCTCCATCCATCCCTCCATCCCTCCCTCCATCCATCCATCCATCCCTCCCTCCATCCATCCATCCCTCCATCCATCCCTCCCTCCCTCCCTCCATCCATCCACCCACCCATCCCACCGGTCCTCCCAGCCCCCCAGGACACACCGGTGCCCGTCACGCACCCGGAATCGGGGGTGGGATCTCATGGCCATGGCCACGCGGGCGTACTGGCTGATGGGTCTCTTGTAGCCCACGGCGGAGGTCGGACGCCTCTTCATCTGGGAGCTGTTCCTGGAGCACAGATTGGGGGAGAACCCCTGTCAGGGAACACAAACTGACCAACTGACCACACCCATGTGCGAGCGGGGACTGAGGGAGCTCATGGCCCTTCCCACTGGGGCTTGGCTTGGAGCTTGGAGGGGATTTCCACTCGTGGGCACCTGCAGGTGTCCCTGGTGCCCCCCACCCTGGGGACATTCGTGCCCATCAGCGCTGGGGCAGCATTTAGGCTGGGCACAGGGTCAAGGACAGCCCAGGGACGTACCCTCCAGTGGGAACCAGAGGCTGGAACTTCCACTGGTCCTCATCACCGTCGAAGTACAGGCGGTTCATGATCTTGTTCTTCTCCTCGGGCGGGATGAAGTTCTCAATGATCAAGTACCTGAGCCAGAGGCCAGCCGAGAGAGACAGAGCAGGAGTGGTGGGGGAAGGAGCAGGAGAGGAAGGAGTTAACGTGACAGGAGACAGAAAACAGGTCGGAAAGGGAGAGGAAAGGGATGTCAGGAAGAGAGGGAGATGGCACAGGGAGAGGAAACGAGAGGATGAAAATGTGATGGAAGTGGAGATGAAGATTGAAGTAACAGATGCAGCCACGGAGAGGGGAGAGCAGGAGGGGGAGGGCAAGGGGGGCACAGTCAGCAGAGAGCAGCCAGGACTCCTGGGAGCTCTGGGGCTCCAGGCAGGATCAGGAACACCCCCCTCCTCTTCTCCCCTCTGCTCCCCTGGCTGCCTGACCTGAAGATCAAGGAAAGCTCAACGATGCCAAATGCACCCCAAAGGGAATCTTTTTCCCACGTTTTTTGGGGCAAATCGAGCAGCTGCTGAAACCTGTTTTGAGTCAATGAGCTGCTTTGCTGAGCTGTGGCTTCTAAACAGGCTGATCCATGTTGGGAGGGAAAAGGGGAAAACTGGAGATGGAATTTTGTTTCTAGAAAAACTGTTTTGCCTTGAAAATACTGAAGTGCTTGTAAATGTCTGGGAGGGTTAAAGATAGGGAAAAAGATGAGTGTTTGAAGCGAGAACAAACCCCCGGGGGTGGTGGAGCAGCAGCTGCTCCTGTGGGAGGCTCCTGGAAGGAAAACACTGCCCGGCTCTGTTGGTGCCACCGGAGCTGGGAACTCTCACAGAGCCGGGCTCACCCCGAGTCCTCCCAGAGCTGCCCTCCCTCCAAGGCTGGCACAGATGCCCTCAGCCACCACTGCCACCCCCGGGTTCATCCCCAGCCGGTGCTGCTGCTGCGCTGGCGTTTCTGCCACAATATTTCCTGGGTTTCCCCTTTCTCAGCAACTTTTGGACACCCCACATGCTGCTCACCCAGCGCTTGGGCTTCCAACACCCTCTGCCACCGCTGGTGGCAGGAAGGGCTCAGCTGTCCCTGTCAGTGAGGGGATTGATCCCTCCAGCTGTGCGTTCACCCCGAGCACCCCAGCCCAGCTCTGAGCACCCCAGCCCTGCCCTGAGCACCCCAGCCCTGCCCTGAGCACCCCTGCCCTGAGCACCCCAGCCCAGCTCTGAGCACCCCAGCCCTGCCCTGAGCACCCCTGCCCTGCCCTGAGCACCCCAGCCCTGCTCTGAGCACCCCAGCCCTGCCCTGAGCACCCCAACTCTGCTCTGAGCACCCCTGCCCTGCTCTGAGCACCCCTGCCCTGCCCTGAGCACCCCTGCCCTGCCCTGAGCACCCCAACTCTGCTCTGAGCACCCCTGCCCTGCTCTGAGCACCCCAACTCTGCTCTGAGCACCCCAGCTCTGATCTCAGCACCCCAACTCTGCTCTGCACACCCCAGTTCTGCCCTGCACAGCCCACACAACCCAGCACACCCCAGTTCTGCCCAGCACACCCCAGTTCTGCCCTGCACACCCCAGTTCTGCCCAGCACTGCCCACATGACTGTGTCGGGCCCAGGTGACCCACAACCACCTCACAACCACCTACTTGAGCTTCAGCTCCCGTGTCTGCTCGTTCTGGGCCTCCTCCAGGTCCTGGCGCACACGGATGTACTCGTCGTGCTGGTCCTGGATCTCGGCCTTCACAGCCTGCAGCTTGGCATAGAGCTGGGGGGAGCAGCACCCTCAGCCCCACACCAGGGCCATGGGGGGCCCCAGGGAGGGACGTCCCTGTCCTCGTCCCCATCCCTGCACCCTCCTGCCACGCTCTCACCTTCTTCAGCTTCTTGGTTTTGATCTCCACCTCCTGCTGCAGGGAGCTGTAGGTCTCCCGCAGCTCCATGGTCTCCTCATCCCGCAGCAGCATCTCCTGCTGCATCTCCCTCTCCCGGCGTTTCTGCAGTGCAGGGGTCAGGGTTGGGGCTGGGAGGGGGCCAGGAGGGGGCTGGGCCCCCCGGGCCCCCCTCACCCCCACGCCTTTACCTGCTCTGCGATCTCCTGCCGCTTCAGCTCCAGCATCTTCTGCTGCTCGTTGGTGTGGTCCACGATGGTCCTGCCCCCGATGAGCAGCTTGCTCTCCATCGCCTGGGGAGGGGGCAGAGAGGGGCTCAGAGCAGGGGTGGCCACCCCGCCTCAGGTCACCCTCACTGGATGGCCACTCCCAGCCCTGGTTCCTGCCCTCATCCCTGCTTTTGGGAAGGCTGGAGGCCTTGACGTGCCACATGCTTCAGTCCCCAGCGGATGGGGAGGGGGCTGTGCATGGTTAGACTGGATATTGGGAACAGTTCCTTCCTGGAAAAGGCTGTCCCGCCGTGGCACAGCTGTCTAGGGCAGCAGTGCAGTCCCCATCCCTGGAGGGATTAAAAGCTGTGTGGACATGGCACCTGGGGACAGGTTCAGTGGTGGCTTTGGCAGTGCTGGGGGATGGTTGGACTGAATGGTCTCAGAGCACTTTTCCCACCTAAATAATTCCATGATTCAGGGTGGTTCAGCTCTGTGGGTGCCGTGGAGTGGGCTGGGGGTGTGGGTGACGTGCCCCCTGCGCTGGCTCCGAGCCCAGGCTGCTCCAGTCCCGCTCCCTTCTGCACAGCTGCGACCCCGCGGGATTCCACGGATGTGCAGCAGCTGCTGGAGCCGGGGGTGGCCCTGCCCCTGCTGCCCCCTCCAACTGTGCACACACACACACACAGATACACACGCACAGATACACACAGCCTGGGAACACACACACAGATACACACGCACAGATACACACAGCCTGGGAACACACACACAGATACACACACACACACACACAGATACACACGCACAGATACACAGATACACACACACAGACACACACAGCCTGGGAACACACACACAGATACACACAGCCTGGGCACACACACACAAATACACACAGACACACAGATACACACAAACACAAACGCACACACACACACACACACAAACATATATACACACACACACAGAGCCTGTGCACACACACACACGCTGTGCCAGGTTGAACATGTTCACACACACAAACACATACAGACACACACACAGCCTGTGCACACACACGCATACACAAACACACACACAAACGCACACATACACACACAGACATACACACACACACAGCCTGTGCACACACACACACATGCATACACAAACGCACAGACATACACACACACACACACACAGCCTCTGCACACACACACACACGCATACACAAACGCACACACACACACAGACATACACACACACACACACAGCCTATGCACACACACGCACACACAAACGCACACATACACACACACGCACACACAAACACACACACGCACGTTGTGCCAGGTTGAACACGTTCACACACACACACACACACATTGGTGTCTGTGCACAGCGGTGCAGGAGGGCACCACACCACGTGTGACATGGGCGTGTGCTCATGCCAGACATGTGTGCCAGGGCCCAGCTGTGCCCCCCGTGCCCCCACGGCTGCGGCTCAGCGGCGCCAGCAGCGACGGGCCCAGATGTTCCCATGACACCACACACAGCTTGAAAAGTCAATCTCCCAGACACAGAGCCAGCACAGCCACCCTCCCTGGGGTGTCCCCTCTGCCACCATCTCTGGGATGTCCCCTCTGCCGCCATTCCCATGGTGTTGCTGCTGCCAGCACATGGCCACTCTCACGGTCCTTCTGGACCCCCCAGATGAAGGGTCCTTGCTCTTCACGACGCCTGGACCCCCGGGACCACCCTCACTGCCACAGCCATGGCCCTGAGGGGCAGGAGGGCCACCACCCCACCCCACGGGGGTGCCAGGGGGCACAGGGGGCACACACAGCATTCATGGTGCTGCTGTCACACCCCCTGGGCTGGGGACCCCACAGGGGTCTCATGCCATGTCCCCTCACAGGATCCCAGCACCAGCAAGCCAGCGACCCCTGTTCCCACCAACAGCCCTCTGGGGTAAGACTCTATTTCCCCTGTTTTTCCCCATTTCTCCCCTTCCTGGCTGCAGGGGGGCACATTGTGGGGTTCTGGGGGCATACAGGCAGCCCCCCAACACTCACAGGCCACGCCATGACTGTACCAGCAGCTCCCACCTTCCCCCACCCCTGTGAGACCCCCACAGCCGTTCAGCACTGTGGGGGCACAGCACCCATGGGCGCCCTTCCAGCCCCCTGACCTGACCCCAGGGATTCCTCCTTCCTGCTGGCCCCAACACCTTTGGATGGGTGTACTGCTGGGGGGATGAGACCCCCGAGGCAGCCCTCTGACTCGATCCTGTGCCATCCCTGCCAGGGCCCCCCGAGCAGCCGGGCTGGGGGCACTGGGGTGGGCCCTCAGCCCTCCCCCTCCAAACCCAGTTCTCAGCCCTCCTTGCTCCCCGGGATGCCGAGTGTGCCCTCCCCGCCCTGGGGTGCAGGGAGGGGGCCGGGTGGGTGCTGGGACGATGCTCCTGCTGCCTCCCCTCCCACCAGTGACACCTTCCCCACTGGATTAAGGGGTTTCTCCATGCCCCTGTCTGCTCCCTGCCACAGCATTTATTCCCTCTAACGAGGAGAGTCCCAATCTCCTTTAGTGCTAAACCTCTCCCAGGAACTCATTTCCGGCACCCAAATAACTTCCCAGCACTTTCCCTCCCGCTGACCTTGGCCTCAACCCCCACGGAGCTGTCAGAGCCCACAGCACCCACACCCGGCTCGCCCACGGCACAGCCCCTCCACCTGGGCACATCTGGGAGCCCAAGGACACATCTGGGAGCCCAGGAGCACATCTGGGAGCCCAAGGACACATCTGGGAGCCCAGGGACACATCTGGGAGCCAAGGAGCACATCTGGGAGCCCAGGGACACATCTGGGAGCCAAGGAGCACATCTGGGAGCCCAGGGGCACATCTGCCCTGGGCAGGCTGGCCCCCATCTCCTGGAGTTCGATGCTGCCCACGTTTCCAGCTGGGTGGCAGAGGCAGGGCCCACACCCACCAGCGTGATGGCAAGACAGGGTGCAGAGTGTGCCACCCCTGGGCACTCCATGTGCCCCCAGCCACCTCAGCTGCTTTTGCCATGGCCTCTACAGAGCCAGTGGCTCCTTGCCTGGCGCTGCCGTGTGCCAGAGCTGCCTGTGGGCACCAGGAGGCCACCCAGTGTCCCCTGCAGTGTCTCCCCAGACAGTGCCTGGTGGGGTGAGCGTTGGGCTGACACAGGGGGGATTTGTGCTCCCTGAGGTGACACCTCACTGGTGTGACTGTGCTGTACCGCCGTGGCCAGAGGGCCCCTGTGTGCAGAGTGGCTCCAAAGGCCACCGAAGGGGACGTGGTGTCATCTCGCCTCGGGCCCTGCCGTGTTACTCAGCAGTTCCAGGACACACGGTGGCCCTGGGCCAGCCCCGCTGCGCTGTGCCCGATGAGGAGACCACGCTGGACAGCTGCCAGCCACGACCTGCACCCCAAACCTGCACCCCAAACCTGCACCCCACAACCTGCACCCCACTGCAGCAGGGGGATGGCTGCAGGGACCGGGCTGGGCATCCTGCTCTGCCAGGACAATGGTCAAGGGTGACCCGCCGTGCCAGCCAGTGCCCAGTGTCCCCCCCACCGCTCGGCCCCAGTAGCACGTCCCAGCGGGTTCCCACGGGTCTCTGTGCAGGCATCCAGGCATGGCCACGCATCCCTGGGCATGGCCACGCATCCCTGGGCACAGACATGTGTCCCTGGGCACGGCCCTGCGTCCCTGGGGCTGCAACAAACACAGCCCATGGGGAGGGTCTGCTCAGCCCTCACACCCCAGGCATGTCCCCCCAGAGGGGTCCCTGCTTGTGCTCCAGTCCCGTCACCACATCTGGGCCAGTGCGAGGCCAGAGGGGCTGTGCTGGAGCACAAAGGGGCAGCTCAGGGGGCTGGGGCTCCCTCCCCACCCGGCTCAGGGGGCTGGGACCCCCTCCCTCACCGTGCTCCCAGCCCCACGGCCACCACAGGCAGGTGGGGGGTCAGGACCCCCCGGCCTCACCAGCGACAGGAGCAGGGCTGGGGTGTGGGGAGAGGAGCAGCCCCAGAACCCCCTCACGGCTGGGGCTGCCACGGCCCCTCTCAGCCCCACAGCCCCGAGCATCCCTGAGCCACCAGCTGTGCCCCCACCCAAACCGCCTGGGCTCGGGGTGACAGGAAGGATTTGGGGCTGGGAAGGGGATGGGGGGTCCCTGCAGAGCTGCCAGGCTGTGCCACGGGCTCACAGCCCTGCCCAGCCTGGCAAAGTCCAGTGGGAGCTGGGGCTGGACAGAACTGGGGGGCTGGTGGGGAGCAGGTGGGGGGCAGGTGCCCCGTGTCTCCAGCCCCAGCCCTGGGCACGCTCCTGGTGCCACCGGGGATGAATCTGCAGCATCACTCCCATCGCTCCCCCTCCCTGCCACAAGCTGCTTTGTTGTGCCGAGTGGGACCAGAGCTGAGCACAGCAAACTCCTGCCACCAGTGACCCACTCCCCCACAGCCCTCCCCACCCGTCCCCCTGCACCTCCCACACAGGTCTGTGTCTCAGGGCAACCCCAGCCCACCCCACACAGCGTGGGTCAGGATCTCCTGGGGGCCTGGGTACCTTGGTTGGGAGCCCTCTTGCCTGGCTACCCCAGTGGGCACCTTGGGCACAGGCCCCATGCCCAGCGCTGGGAGGGGCTGGAGGCACAGCAGGTCTCCCCCTTGGCGATGGCGTGTGGTGACACATACCTTGTACTTGATGGCCAGCAGCTCCGTGGCCTCCTGCTCCTTCCGCAGGTCCTCTATCATCTTCTCCTTCTCCTGGAGCAGCTTCTGCTTCTCCTCGCTCACCAGGCTGTGGTCATCCTGGATAGCGGCTTTCTCCTCTTCCAGCCTCTCCTTCTGCTCCTTCAAGTAATTCTCCATGTTCTTCTCCAGGCCATCCTCGTTGTCATCCTCCCCTTCATTCTCCATGACACCTTCTCCATCCATCGCTTTCTTCCTCCGGCTGCTCCTTCTCCTCTTCTTCCCGAGCATCCCCCGTTTCTCCAGCTGGGCCTTCAGCCGGACGATCTCCTCCTGAAACTCCCGCAGCAAGGTGTCCTTGGGGTCCTCGTTCACCCGGGGCTTGTTCTTGATGTTCTTGGCCCTGTTGGCGAACCGGAGGGTGGAGAGGCTCTCGTCGTAGCTGTGGGAGGCCGGGCCCAGGGTGGCCACCATGATTGTCTTGGCGTTGCCGCCGAGGGAGTCCTGCAGCAGGCGGGTCAGCTTGGAGTCCCGGTAGGGGATGTGCGTGCTCCGGCCGTCCACGAGCGCGGAGATGACGTTGCCCAGGGCGGAGAGGGACAGGTTGATCTTGGAGGCTTCCTTGGGGCGCTCTCCATGGGCCCCCATTTTGCTCTGGCGCTCGCTGCCCGCCAGGTCCACCAGGTTGAGCTTTCCCACGCGGATGTGCTCCTCGCCGTCCGGCCCCGTCTCGCTGCACTCGATGGTGATGAGGAAGATGGCGTGGGAGCGGGAGCTGTGCTCGTTCATGTTGGTGCTGCCCACGGAGCGCGTCTGGCTGCCCAGGTTCATCACGTGCTCGATCTCCTTCACGTTCTTGGTCACGAAGGAGGAGAGGTCCTTGATGTACACCCCAGTCTCGGGGTTCTCCTTCAGCTCCAGCTTCTTGCTCTGGTCCTTGGCGAGGAGGTCCCTGATCTCCTCCTGGTAGATCTCCAGGTAGGAGGCCCTGACCAGGTACTGCTGGTTCTGGGAGCGGGAGATGTGGGTGAAGATGTGCTCGAAGGCGCTGGGGATGATGCCGCGCTTCTCGGGCTCGGCCCAGGCGCCCTGCATGGTGTAGGTCTTGCCGGTGCCGGTCTGGCCGTAGGCGAAGACGGTGCCATTGAAGCCCTGCAGCACCGAGTCGATGAGCGGCCGCACCGTCTCGTCGTACAGGTCGGCCTGCTTGGAGCTGGCGTCGTACACGGCGTCGAAGGTGAAGGTCTTGGGCAGCTCGCCGGGCGCGGCGCGCGGGTTGCGGATGCTCACCTGGCCCAGCTTCACGTCGAGCTGCAGGACGCGCTCGTAGCCCGCCGCCTCCTCCCGCCGGCTCATGGGCCGGCACCGCGCCACCACCCGCAGCGCCTCGCCGCCGCTGCGGGGCTTGCCGGCCAT
>JAWWMP010000116.1:114051062-114073632 GCA_035047865.1 Dendrocincla tyrannina | reverse complement strand
GGGAAGGGATTGTTGGGTGGGAGGGTGGGGAGGGATGGGCTGGAATTGCCAGAGAAGCTGTGGCTGCCCCTGGATCCCAGGCCAGGCTGGATTCCCTGGGATAGGGGAAGGTGTCCCTGCCCATGGCAGGGGTGGCACTGGATGATCCTTAAGGTCCCTTCTCACCCAAACCGTTCTGGGACTTGATGTTTTGAAATCTATCTATATCTATAAAAAATACACTTCCCCATATATATATATATGCACATGTATATATATATGTACACACATGTACACATGTTTATATATGTGTGTATATATGCATATAAATATGTGTATGTATGTGTGCATATTTATACATATATATGTACATATATGCACACACATATTTATAGGCAGCCCATATATATATGTACACATGTATACCTGTGTTTATATACATGTATATATGTGTATATCTATATATACATATATATGTGTGTATATAAATATACATACATGTACATATATACACACACAGATATATATATACAGGCAGCCTAGATATGTATATACACACACACACACGTATACCTGTTTATATATATGTATATATGTGTTTATCTATATATGCATATATGTGTATATATATGTACACATATATGTACATACACGCACACACACACACATATATAGGCAGCTCATATATATGTATATACATGTATACATGTGCTTATATATGTGTATATGTGTATATATGTGTATACATACATATAAATGTGCATATATATACACATATACGTACATACACACACATATATATACATGCAGCCTACATATATATACACGTATATATGTGTCTATATGTGTATATATATAGAAATATATGTGTGTGTATATATATACAGATATATGTACAAATACACACACATATATATTCTCAGCCCATATATACACACACGTATACATGTGTTTATAGATGTGTATATCCAAATATGCATATATATGTGTGTGTGCGTATAGACACATATACGTACACCCAGCCCAGGCCCCGGCAGAGGGCAGCGCGGCCCCGAATTTGGGAGGCGCTTCCCGGCATGCAGCGAGCCCAGCCAGCCCAGCCGAGCCGAGCTGAGCTGAGCCGAGCTGAGCCGAGCTGAGCCGAGCTGAGCCGGTCCGGGTTCCGCGGGGTCCGCACCCGGCCGCGGGGACAGCGCGGGGACAGCGCGGGGACAGCGCGGGGACAGCGCGGGGACAGCGCGGGGACAGCGCGGGGACAGCGCGGGGACACCGAGGGGACACGGGGGACAGCGCAGCGCCCGCAGGTAAGGGCTGCGAGCCGGCCCTTTGCGGGGTGTGTGTGTCTTATGTGTGTGCGATTGCTTCGTTTCAGTTCGTGCTGCATTATTCTGTTCTGTTTTTTTCGAAGATTTAGTGTGTTGGGTTAGGTTTTAATTGGGATTTTTCATGGTTGTTTCAGTGTTTTGCCTTGTTTACTTGTTTGGTTTGACTTTATGGTCCCTTCCCTCCCCCCGGCGCAGGAGGGGTGCCCCGGGCTCACCCCGGGGAGCAGCATCAGCCCCTCCGGGGATGGGTCCGGCTTGGAGGGGACCCCGCACTCCCCAAACCCTTTTCCCACCCTGTCTCGGGCTGGAGGTGTCCGTGGGGCTGGAGGTGTCCGTGGAGATGTCCGTGGGGCAGGAGGTGTCCGTGGAGGTGTCCGTGGGGCTGGAGGTGTCCGTGGACATGTTCGTGGGGCAGGAGGCGCCCCTGGGGCTGGGGGTGTCCGTGGGGCTGGAGGTGTCCGTGGGACAGGAGGTGTCCGTGGGACAGGAGGTGTCCGTGGGGCTGGAGGTGTCCGTGGGACAGGAGGTGTCCGTGGGGCAGGAGGTGTCCGTGGGACAGGAGGTGTCCGTGGGGCAAGGGGTGTCGGTGGAGCAGGAGGTGTCCGTAGGACAAGGGGTGTCCGTGGGGCAGGAGGTGTCCGTGGGGCAGGAGGTGTCCGTAGGACAAGGGGTGTCCCTGGGGCAGGAGGTGTCCGTGGAAATGTCCGTGGGGCAGGAGGTGTCCGTGGGGCTGGAGGTGCCCCTGGGGCTGGGGTTGTCCGTAGGACAAGGGGTGTCCCTGGGGCAGGGGGTGTCTCTGGGACTGGGTTTTTTTGCAGTGGGATGGCCCCTGGCTGATGTGGCGGCTGCCTCCGTGGAGGGGAGGCTTTGGGTTTCCCCCCAGCTCCCTAAAGCTGGGGGACACTCGTGCCGGTGGCCCTGGGGGTGGCAGTGGCTCGGCTCCCGCAGCGCCGGGATGGTGCAATATAAATTAGGTTTAATGTGACGGCAGCGTTCGAACAGCTCCGCTCTCTGCCCCCGCTCAAAGTTGCGTTCGAGTTTGGCCATCCGGGCCATGGGGGGATGCAGAGAAAACTGGCGGCTGTGAAAGGGTTCCCGTGCCACAAGGAGAAATCCCTGCCGGGAGGGAGAGCCTGGAATGGTCAGAGAGGAGGTGAGTGGCCCCCAGAAGGGGAGGAATGGGGTTGGCTTCCCCTGAGAGGGATCTCGGGAGCCCCGGGATGGTGGCACCTCTCCAGCCTTTGGCTAAGGCTGCTTGTCTGGGGATGTGAACCAGGAGGGTGCAGGGAGAGCAAAGGGACTTGAAGAAGTCAGGATGCTCCGCTGTCAGTTCCTTGCTCGGGTCCCCAGAGATCTGGGGCTGCTCAGGGCTCACCATCTCCCTCTTACTGTGTTTTGGTCGGTCAGCTGGTTAGAAACCTGTTTAGCATAAAAGCCCCCAGACAGAGCCGCATTAAAGCCATTTTCCTGAGCCAGGGAGGGAAGTTGGACCCGGGCTAAAGCAAATAAACTTGTATTTCATCATGCTGGGCTGGGTTTCTTTGTGTTCTGCTCTGCTCTGGGCAGTCTGGGCTCCTTACGGCCACAGATGTTTCCACATCCAACCTGCACCTTAAACCGCTGAGATATTTCTGTGCCCATCCCCACTGCTGCAGACCTGGCTGGGTCCAGGAGCTGGAGCCCAGATGTGTCCCAGTGATTGTGGGAATGTGCCTCTCCAAAGCGGGAGCTGAGGGGTGAAGGCACTGGTACATATCATTTATGTGGGGCCATAAATGTTCCCAACTGCGTGTGCAGAAGCTTCGAGCAGGAGCTTTCTCCTTGCTGGAAGATCCCAGCGCTGCAGGATGGGCACAGTGTGTGTGCAGGAGCAGCAGGGCACGTGAGGAGATGCAGCCCAGTGCCATCCAGGCAGGGATGGGGAAAGTGGGGGTTTAGCAGGGAAGAAAACAAGGAAAGATCCAAATGGAATGGCGTGTTGTGCCCTGAAGTGCTCTTCCAAAATAAAGGAGGGGGATGTGAGCCTGCTGATCCCAGAGGAGAGGGCCTGGATACCTGTGGCTTCTCCTCTGTGACCGTGCTGGCACAGAATCTACAGCTGAGACTTAAAATCAGTGTAATTTGTTAAATGCATCCCATCCTCTCACAAGAAGACAGGTGAAACGTACGTGCCAGTGTCTCAAGTGCATGTGAAATGCTCTTACATAGGGAGGGAGGGAAGATTTTGACACGCTGTGCAGGTTCCCTGCATTCCTCATAACATTTCCAGCACACAAGAGGGGTTTTTTAACCACACGTGCACTCGCATTTCCATATAAATGGATGCATGGGAAGCAAACTCTGGAGGTGACACAAAGGAATGGAGAAACCCAGGTGGGTTTTCGCCCAGCACGACCCTTTGTTCTTCAAGAGGAAGCTTCACTCTGTTTGTGGCCAGTGTAGGTGATATTTTCTTATCTCTGATGCATTTTTGGCTTCTTTATACCAGTTTTCATGCTTGGAGGGGTGGGAAGATGGAAATGTTGGAATTCTGTTCAAAAGTTTGACATTTCATAGCAGATAATGCCAAATGTAGACAGTTGCTTTGATTTGGCTCTTTTTTGCTGAGTTTAAGGGGAGGCAGGAGGAGATCCAGGGTGGAGGTGGCACAAACACCCCTTGTGTCACGGTGACATCCAGCTCTGGGTTTTTTAGCAAACATAAATCCCTGGGAACTGTCTCTTTCCAACTGGTTTTGTGCCCAGAAACCTGAGTCAGTCATATCCAGCAAAAATGTGAGGGAGAGGGAATGTTCCGATGTCGCTGACATCAGTTTTTGTGGCAGATGTGATTTGGTCACTGGGGGCCCCAAAAACCATTTTGTGATTGTTGGGTGAATTGGAATTGAGGGTTCACGTTGCTTCCTTCATGTCTTCTGTTTCGCTGGTTCCCTTGGGAAGAGCAAAAGTGTTTCCAGTCCCGTGTCCATGTTTGTCTTTATTATAGCTATACTTGATCTCTGGTGGATCCTGGAAGCAGCTGCCTGGAAATGGTCAAGCAGAAGGTTTATGATCCTTGTAGCAGGACCAGGACAGGGTTCTGGTGGCCCTTCAGGTGGCCAAGGAGTGGTGGGCACTGGTGGCTTGCATGGGGTGTACAATGCTACTGACTGTCTCCACCCAGGGATGGCTCTTTCCAGGTGTGCCATCTCTTGGATTCCTTTCCCAGACATCCACTGGATCTCTCCAGAGGGGAGGTGCTGGGATGTCCAGCTGCAGAAGGAGGTGGTGGCATCTTGCCCAGCTGCCCTCTTGGGCCGTGTGTCCCCTCCCTGCCCTTTCTGTATTCCCCTGTTAAAACCAGAGGGTTTGCTGTGGAACGTGGCCTGGGGATGCTTTTTCCTCCAAAACAGGTCTGAACCTGCCCAGTTCTGCAGCAAAACCTTCAGCTGCTTGCGTGGGCTGTTCTTTAAAAAGAAAGGCACTTAAAAAGCTGTTCTTTTCCCCAAAACTAGTTAGTGGCTGGGACTCTCAGTGGGCTGCGTTCCTGATGGTTAGAGGATGGCTTTATGAGTTAACAAAGCAATAATCAGTGATGAAAGTCACCCATCAATCCTGGCCCACCTCAGTGTGGCCTTGGGAACAAAGGATCCACCTCCAGAGCCTGCTGCGGGGAGCGCTGGATTTGCACCTTGCAGTGCTCTGTGCTGAGAGCTACAGGTTTGAGGAACTCCCTGCGGGGATCAGATTTTGCAACAGTCCCGTCAAACCTTTTGAAGGTGGTGTGTGGAAATGGTAAAAAAAGAGATGTTTCTGGATGTTTTAAGTGCCCCTGGCCTCGTGCTCTGTGGTCCTGTCCTGGACTTTCACTGGGTTCCAAGCCCTGGCCTTGGTTTGCAAACCTGAGATTTCTTACAGCCCGAAATCTGAAAATTTAAAACAAAAGCCCAAGCAATTTTTTCTCTGTGAGCTTTCATTTCACAGTTCACCTTTCTTTCTGGCTGTAATTCCTGCTGGGGCTTCTGGCTTCCTAGAGAAAGGGTAAAAAAAAGAAAAGGAAAAAGCAAGCAGGCATTTAATAATAGATCAAAAATGAGATTACGCAGTAAGTCAGCCCTCCCCTCCCCAAAATGCAACCAAAGGAGTTGCAAATCACCTTGAAAAAGGAGAGGAAAACAGTGAAGATCAAACCTGGTGTTAAGTATAGATGAGGTGTTTATATTTTATTTAATGGCTGTGTACTGCCACTGTCCTAGAACAGCCTCCCACCCCGAATTTCTGGTTGTGATTAATTAAACAGGAGGGATGAACTGGAATGGTGGATACTCAGTGGAGCTCCAGACGTGGATGCAGTGAGGCTCAGGCAGGGTTTGCTGCTTGGTTCACGTGAAGGTCTGTGCACACCTGGGCACCTCGGTGGTTCTGGTTGGAAGTAGCTCCCAAAATCCAGGAGGAACAATGAGGTGCTCCTCGTTGTCCATCCCTGATGACTCCAGATCAATTCTGATGGTGTTTGGTGGAGAGGTGGGGTCTCGGAGGGGAGGGAACCTGAGGGGAAGTGCCATGAGGGAGGGAAGAGTTGAGCTCCTGTGTTGTTAGTCGCTGGCCAAGCCGCACTGGGAAGTGCCGTCGGCGTGGGTTGTCCTGGGATGGCTCTCAGTGGAGGGTTGTGCTTGATGAGACACGACTTCCCTGGAAGGGAGGCTCAGTCCTGGCACTGGGCACTGAGACTGTCAGCCCCAGGCCTGTTCTGGTTTGCTGTGAACCCTCTGGCTCTTTCAGGCCTTGGTTTTGGTGGGGCCGTCGCCATGGGTCAGTCAGGAGATTGGGAGCTGGGGCTTGGCATGGCCAAGCTGCCTCCCCAGCCTGTGGGGATGCTCTGCTCCTGGCTCATCCCAGAGGTTCTCCAGACCCAGCATGGACATTGTGTGTGCCAGCTGCATGGGCTCTGGTGAGCCAGGGTGGGAGGATGTGTCAGGGAAAAGCTCTTGCCCAAGCACAGGGTCTTCAATTAGTCTGACCCAGCCTGAGGTCCTGTTTGCACCCTCCATGAATAAATACCAAGAGGGGCACAAGGCATGGACAGTCCTGTCCCATATTACCTTTGTCCAACACAGATAACCCAACCTGGGTCATGCCATGGGGATAAAGACCCACACGAGGTCATGTTGGATGGGGTTGGAGCAACCTGGCTATAGCAGGGGTTTGGAATGAGATGATCTTTTAGGTCCCTTCCCACCCAAATTAGTCTCTGTTACTTGTAGAGTTGGAGGAGAATCTGTCTCATTCCTTGCTGCTCTTCTTGTTTATTCCCCAAAAGGAAGAAAACGAGGTGTGCCAGAGCTGAAACTTCATAAAATAAATAAATCCAGACTCTGGAAACAACTGCTTGGAGGTAGAATGAGCCTCAACAAGAAAATGTTTGTCTTCCACCTTTTTCTGAGGCTGGCTGGGAATAAAGTGCCAGGAGAAGACAGGGCAAGATTTACTTTCTTTTAATTTCAAATATATTCCGAAAGCGGAGCAGTTGGAATTTCTTTTTTCCTTTAGGTTGCCTTTCCAGGTTTGGGTGGAGAAAACCAGCTGAGAGCCTTGCCCCGGTGGATGTGGGATGGAGGCAGGAATGCATTTATTTTCTTTGTGTACCTCTTTTACCCAATGAGGCCCTGAGGCAGAGAGCAGAGCCGTGGCTGCGTGCAGGCAACAGGAGCACTTTTCCCTCCAAATCCTTTTTCCCAGCACCAACAAGATCAGCACGGGAGATAGGGGATTGAGTCAGCAATGCAGATGCCATCAAGTGTCTGCTTTATTCCAGTGTATGAATCAGAGCAATGTCAGAGCCTCATATCCTGCGTCTCCTGATAACAGTGCAGGTCCTTCCAAGGGAACAGAACACAGTGAGATCCCATTATCCTGCCTGTTGTGAGCACCTTTAACTCCCTGACCCCAGCAGTGCTTATTTTGGTGCAGCTCTTGCAGCAGCACGTGTGGGTGGTTGTGTTTTTAAATCCTGCATCCTGGAGCCATAAGATGTTGCCGGTTTTTCTTTCAGTATCTGCACTGAAAGTGACCCAACATGTCTGTAAGCACAGGTATATGAACCCATAAAGATGAGTGTTTTCTGGAGCACAGGCTGTTTGTGCTAACCCCTGTCAGACCAGTAAGAGCAGCGTGTGCCACCAGTCCAGGGGCTGCTTTGCTCACTCTACAGGTTTTTCCAAGGTTTCATCTCCTTGGAGGGGAAGAGGGATTAGCTCCATTTGACTTTCCAACCATGTGTTTACCTCCAAAACCAGCTTAATTTCCAGGCTTTAAATTTTCCCCTTTCGGCGTGCTGTGAGAATCCCGAGCAGAAGAGAAACCCTTTGTCCTCAGGAGTTCTCTGCTTTTCCCTTGCAAGGCTTTTCCATGCCCAGCTCCTGGGTTGGAAGGCACAGACCACAGCCAGCTCAGGGACAGTTTCCTGCTATTGTTCCATGGGGACAGGCTCTGGCTCCCTCACAAGGGTTACGTGGGGCCACTGGCTTTTTGCATCACTTGCCTCTTTTCTCCTGGTTCCAGGGGCCCATCTGTGTCCTATTTGCTGCTGCAGTCCAGATTCTGGAGGCTGGAAAGTCTTAGTGGGATGGAAGGAGGCTTGCAACATCCCCTAAACCCAGAAATAACAGTGAAATTTTGTAAAGATCTGGCTGTGTTGCCCCCCAGGGACATGTGGAGCTGTTTAAAAGAGGCATTTATACCACTGTGGTGGTGGAGGAGGCAGAGAAGGACAATTTGCACCCCAGATTCCTCTTTTGAGAGGCTTGTTTATTCCTTGGGGTTTTTCTGCACCAGGGACTACAGAAGTTGAGAGCATAAAAACCACTTCTGTCATTTCCCATCTGTAGATTTGAGGGAAAACTAGTTCAGATCCACCACCCTGAGCTACATCATAAATCTCCCTGCAGAAATACGGAGCCTTGACATTAATAATTAGGAGCTTGCACAATAAAGCGCTGGAATATTTCACAAGTGACACAACATCTTGGGATCCAGCTGAGATCTGTGTGAAAGTTCTGTGCAGCCAAGGTGGAGTGCTCCCATTTTGGCCTTTGGAAGGAGAAGAAATGGGAAGGAACAGTCAGATGGGACCCCGAAATTGTTCACTGAGGCCCGAGCGTGGGGGTTTTAAGGTGCCCCCCTATTAGAAAGTGTTTGTGTGTGCTGAGAGAGAATGATGCCAGTTAATAGTTACCCTTTCCCTGCTTCCCACATCTTGAAATGATTCCCACTCAGCCAAGCTGCTTCCCATCAAAGTTCCACAGAGAAAAAGAAAGGATCTGCTGGGCTGTGACAGAACACGAGCAGTGCTGGTCCCCAGGGGTCCGTGTCCCTGAGGTTTGAGGGCTTTGGGCCGTGACATGACAAATGTGACTTCACAGTTGCTCCTTCATGCTCCAGCAAAGGTTTGTTTTGGGTGTAGACATTTCCCAGCAACGAGGCTGAGATCTCACCAGCTCATGTGTGAATATTCCTCACCTTGTTTCTTTGGTTTTGGTTTCTTGTTTTTTTTTTTTTTTTTTTTTTTGATGCAGTTTGAAATAATTGGAGGGCCGGGGATATTTTGAATAATTTTATCCACCTGGGAAATTATGACCTTGGATTTATTCAATCAAACATTATCAAGATTAAGGGGGAAAATAGCTGAGCTTGTCAGTCACAAGGGATTGTGTTGCAGCCTGGGCTCAAATCCATCACCTGAACTCAGGAGGCTCTGGCAGGGTATTCTTCATTCACCAGCAAGAGGTATCACAGCAAGATCATTTAACTGTAATTCATCAATTTACCAGGCTACTCAATTAAGTGTGGGGTGGAGAGAGGATGAAGGAAATGATTCTGCCTCTTGTAATGAATCTTTGACCACCTGAGGCTTTTTTTTTGCTTGCTGTTTTGTTGTGTTTCTTTTTGCCTTGAAGGCCTCATTAAGAGTCAAACATAATCACAATTCCTAACGAATTAAAGGTGCTAATGAGTTACAGCTTTTGCTCTACCCTGTTTGTCACTGACCTGGGCCTGACAGCCTTAGTCTGAAGAGATCCTGGAGAATCTTGCATGATCATCTGCAAAAAAAATGACTGAAGGAAAACTGTGCAGGCTGGAGTAATGGGATGGGCTTTTACAGGCCCATCTCAGCTCTGTTCTGACCCCAGACTCGGTGGTGGAGCAGTTTGGGAGTGTGGTGCAGCCTCTGGTTCTGCTGAGTGGTCCTGTCAGGCATCAGCTGCCCTGGGACCTTGGCAGTGCCATTCCAGGGCACGCTGGTGCCCTTCATGGATCTTGAAGAGACAAACTGGGCTGTGGGTTTCTTTATGAACGTGGTATTTTAGGCATTTTCCCTTGCTCCTGAGTACCTCTAAGTGCTGATTTTCCCCTGGGGTTGAACCTCAGTCTTTAGGTTGCTTCGCTGTGGGTATCTCACTGCTTGGGCTCTCTGCTCAGATCCACGTCAACACCCCCTTGTTTTGCCCTTACAATCAATATTTGTGTTGTTTCCCTACAAACAGAGCCCCAGTTCCGTCCAGCCAGCCGTGTGTTTGCCTGTTTCCACCACCCCAGTCAGTTGTGAAGCCTGTGTGAGCCAAGCCTGCCCAAGAGAGCCAGGCTGCAAGGGTTATTAGGGTTGCATAAGTCCATGGAAAAGAGGCAGTGAGGGATAGCCCAGGTACTCCCTGAGCCCCGGGCAGAGGTGCAGCTCCAGCCTGCTGAGTGGATGCCTCTCAGTCCCCATGAGGGAGAGAGATCTTGCAGCTTTTTGAGGGGATCTGTCAACCACAGCCAGAGCTCTGTTGCCCTGCTAGACCTCAGGCCCGTGGCAGCCAGTCTCTGTTTGCAGTAAAACTGGTTTTTAGTTCAAGTGCAGTGGCAGTTTGGGGAAAAGTAGTCCCAAAAGAGGTGTCGCTGCTTGTCTGCTTTCTGCAGCAACACAGCAAAAGACTTCAGCAAGTCCAAGCACTCCAGATCAGAAAACATTTCCTCCTGTGTGGGTTTCTCCCATTGTTTTCTTTCAACAGAAGCAAAAGAAAAGGTGAATTCATTTGAATATAATGCTAAAATACCTCCAAGGAGATGAAGCAAAAGGAAGTGTTAGCAAGAGGAGTAGGTGGAGATTAAAAACATTCTTCCCCTTGTTGTCCCTTACACACACATTACACCTATACTTAGCCTGATCCCTTCTCCTTGTGCAACACGGGAAAACTAAATTGTAAAGGAAACAATACAAATCAGGATGAAAGGGAGAAAAGAGAGAGTGAGTCAGGTCTCCTCCTGCTTATCAGGACCGAGGGGGAACCTGCCTGGTGCTCTTGACAGATTTTTGCAGGCAAGATAATGCATCAGGTTGACTTACGAGATAGACTGCGAGGTAGGAAAATGGCTCTGACTGCACAGAGTGAATTGGAGTCACAACAATTTCCCTAAAGCTGTGGAGATTAACATAAAAATACCAAAGGAGTCCAATCTTTGAATTTTTATCTGCTTCAGCTCGAGAGTCAGAAGAGGGGCATTACAGAAGTGCCATCCATTTGAATCAATTGTCGCTGCAGCTTTTGTGGCAAGGCTGCATCTGGGTTTATTGATAACGTTGTTGAGGTGCTTAGAAACACAAGTGTCTTGGGTTTATTTTCCCTTTAGTAACTTATTCTTGTTCCTGGCGTTCTGTTAAAGTATGTTTTTAGTCCTAGTCTCCTCTGGAGATCTCTGCTGAGCAGAGCATTGGTAACAGAGATGCTCTCCAAGTCCATATCATCTTCCCTCCAAGAGGTTGCTATGAAACTGAATTTGCGTCGTAGCTTTCTTGTAAATTTTAAGGTGATTTTATTTGTTGGAGGAGGAACAGATGGAGAAGAGACTCGAGGAATTGTGATTTACCGACCTACTGAGAGGCTTTGCTGGGTGCTTTTTTTTGTCACTTTGTTAAACCACATCAGCTGAAGTGCAAGTTTAGTGGCCAAAACTTCCTGTTGATCTCCATCGTACTGTCACTTCACCCTTTTCGTTTCCCCTGCTGTTCTGCTGACTGCGCAGAGAAGAGAGAAAATCAGTCTTGAGAAGGGAACCCACTTGAAAAGTAACTTTATATATGCAATTTCAGGGTTGGGGACAAGTGTTTTAGGTCCTGAAGGTCTCCTGCTGTTGAAGAAACACCAGGGAGGTTCCCACCAGGGAAGGGGCTGTGTCTGGGAGCCCTGAACTTCAGCCTCATGCTCAGCTGGTTTGACGAAACTGCTTTTTAGGAACTGTGGCCAATGATTTCACCGTTTTGCCTTTGTTCTCATCTTTATAAGCAGTTCCTGCACCTAAGGAGGTGGCTGTGAGGATTAGTCACTGGGCTTACAGCTCTTTGAAGATGGCAAGTGGTGTATAACAGCCCCATGTTTATTGATGGCCTGCCTTAATATGCTGAGGATTATTTTACAGCTGAGTTCTGATCCTCAGTGATCTCCTCCAGCTGTGCCAGCTGCTGACACCCAATTCCCTGGCCCATCATACCTGGTCCGTGGGCTGGAGGAGGGAGCCTTCCCTCTCCTTCCTCCCCCAGCAAGTTCTGCTTCCACTGGCCTCCTGCCACAGCAGACGCCGAGTTTAAATCTGGTGCTGTGTTTTTGGCTTCGTTCCCCCTAAATGTTTGCAATTTTCTTGGCTTTAACCGATCCCAGTGGTGTCTTTTTAGGATGCACTTCATTCTACTGCTTCAAGTGCAACAACGCTCCTAAAGTTCAGCCTATTTTTAATTATAAAAAAGAAAAGGCAGAGTAGTATTATTCTGTCACTGGTGGGGGGAAAAGGAGGATTTTAATTTGTCTTTAAATGTGATCGAGTGTAAAACTCGACATAGGTGGTGGCTTTAGTGGAACTTTGCTGTAGTTGGAAGGGCAGATTGTTGTTTGTTCTTGCTCTCCTGGGAGCCAGGGCTGGTGCTGATTACACCCAAGTACTGGAGTGTTGGAGGATCTCAAAGTACTTTGGGACTGGTGAACGAAGAAGACTTGGAGAAGGTCGTTCTTTTACTGATGAGGAAGCTGCAGCAGCTTTCCAAGGCTCAGACTGAGGTTTGCTGAGGACAGTTCCTGATCCCCAGGATGTACACACTGCTCTGGGGCAGAGCCCTCCTCACTCCAGCTGCAGGATTGCCATGGTTATTCTCCACTTTGCCCCTCTCCTTGACTCTTTAGCTGCAGTTTCATCCTGAAAAGCCTCTCTGCCTGGTTCTGGGGCTGAGGGGATTTCAGACTGACGTGGGGTGTGAGCCTGTGTGTTTTGTGTGTGTAGGATTTATGGGGAGGGAGGAGGGCAAGGAGTGTGCTTGGGGTTGTGGGAGTGCTCTCTCTTTCACAGGAGGGTTCAATAATATGTTTAATGGAGTAGTTTTTGCCACTTTTCATTTTACTCGAGCATCAGCTCTTCCTTTGCATGAGAATAGAACTTAATGTTGTTTCAAGTTCTATTCATGCTGAATAGAGAGAAATTGGTTCTATTTATAGGCTGCAGAATCCCTTTGTACAATAAACCAGTTTGTTTTAATTTAAACTGTGTATTCAGCACCTTTAGCTTTATTTTATTTAACTACAGGCTTGACATGCCTTTTTCCTGCATTCTAATTGCTTCTTAAATTTGTGACATAAACCCTAAGTACAATTAAAAAGTCAGGCTAGTCATTAAGAAACTTCATTTACCATATTTAACACCAAGTGTGTTGACTTGCATAGTTTATTAATTTTTACAAATTCCCAACTGTAAAAGTAGGACAGCTTTGCAGTTCAGGCAAGGGCCTGATTTATGGAGAAATAAACCTGTGTTGTTCTCCACCAGCAAAAATCAGCCTTTCATTAAGAAAAAAAACCCAAAAACCCACAAGAGATGCAAAGTAAGAGGGTTTAAATCAATCAGAATTGAAGTATTTTGCTCTGTTTTGCATCAATAAATCCTGTACTCACGGGAGAAAAGGTGGGATTGTTGAAGAAGGATTGGCAGGCAAGTTAGCAATAGTGTTCCTCAAGGACTGGCATAAAGAGCAGTGCTAATCAAGGTATTGACTAATGATAGAGCAGAAATGATTGGATTTGGAGATGTCATCAGAAGAGGAAAAACAGGAGATCCCAGGAGAAGAATGACTGACTTTAGGACTATTTGTCTGTAAGCAAATGTGAGTCCTTGTAATGCAAACTCTGATGGAAAGTTGGTGTTTCTGTGTGGGAATTGGAATGCATTAATCAATCGCAGGATAATTCTGATGTCCTGGTGATATAAAGATCCACACCAGGATCACATTTGTCAACAGAGTTATTTCCACTAGTGACAAGTAAATGCAACACTGCAACAGGTTTTAGTGAGGCATTGCTTAGAATGCACTCTGCATGCCTTGTCCACAGGAGAAAGATTGATTTCAGCTGTAAAAGGTG
This sequence comes from Dendrocincla tyrannina, assembly GCA_035047865.1. Lineage (NCBI taxonomy): Eukaryota > Metazoa > Chordata > Aves > Passeriformes > Dendrocolaptidae > Dendrocincla > Dendrocincla tyrannina. The sequence goes on along the minus strand of JAWWMP010000116.1, from coordinate 114,059,913 downwards.
CAGGGGAGGGTATCTGCTGGAAATGATACAGAGAATGGGGAGTCTGGTTCCCAAAATGGTTGAAAGAGCTTGAATGGTAAGGTGGTGACAAAAAAAAGGCAGAGAAAAATGATATTCCTTCTCTATAAATACTCTGGTGTAAATACCAGAGAGGGAGAAGAGTTATTTAAGTTAAATGACAAATCTGGCACGAGAACAAAAGGCTCTGAAAAAGTTTGGGCTGGAAAAGAGCAGAATAGACTCAAACGAAGGGAGCTGCTTGAAAAGCCTTCTAATGGGAATTGTGTAAAGGGCTAAAAACCTGATTGCTGTGAAGATGGAGCCTGATAAATGTATTAATGGGATTATGCAATGTGGTTGACTTCAGTATTAAGGGATCAGACTCCGGATTTCCGGTCCTGTGCTTTTGCAAATACACTTAAGAATCCTGCAGGTAGGAAAGAAAAACACAGAAGGCTTTATTTGAAGGGATATTTTCATTATGATTCAGCTGTGTCTCTGTTTCTAATGCACTAATAACTGAATGGAGAAGGGAGGAAATGTCCTTTTGCACTGGGAAAAGCAGCAGCTGGCACCTGTTTCCCTGTTCCAGTGGTGGGTTTTGGCAGCAGGCCCGCACTGCTTAGATATATATTTTTTAAATTTTAAAGCCTTTTGGTACATTTTTAGTGAAGTTGGGCCTTGAAATAGATCGTGCTCAGAATGCTGGCAATTATTTGTTATTATTTACCTTTGTGGGGATGCTTTTTACAAACCCTGCAGCACTTAAAGCACACCAGTGTTTATTATCGATCTCGGTGTTCTCGTTATTGATCCCCATTTCCCCCCTTTACAAATAGGCCCCGGATTCCTTGTTGCATTGCTAAAATCCCAATAAATAAGACCAACTGCCTTTCTGGCAGAAGGGAGCAGTTATTTTATCAAAGGCTGGTGCCAAGGTGTTTTAGCACAGCGTAACTTTGATCTCAAGGGGCACTTTACACTTGGTATTTCCAGGCGTTTTATGTTTTGATTCATCCTCTCTTCTCAAGCCTGGGCTGTGATCAGGGACTGGGCCTTCCCTCCATCCTGAAGCAGGGATGCTCTGTGTGATTCCAGAGGGGTGCTGGCTGGAGATGGATGGTTTTGATGGGATGCTCTGTGGGTACTGGAGAACCTGGGATGCACATTGGCACATTCCAACGTGGCTGGGGGGTGAGGAGGCTCATTCCAGCACTTCTAAGCTTTCATTATGAAGGTTTCTGGATTTTAGTTGAGGGGCTGTGTGGATCTCTTAGAAGTCCTTGGTAGGAATTTTGACATTTTGGCAGCCTGGGAGAGCACGGAGCAGCTCAGTTGGCTTTTCCCTGGCTGGGGGGATTGCAGGCAGGTTTTCTCAGAGCCCACCCTGCCTTCATCCCGACATTCTACACTCTCCTCATTACTCAAGGGCCTCATCTCTATCAGAATAGTGTGGCAGCAGGGCCAGGGAAGTGCCTCTTCCCCTGGGCTTGGCACTGGTGAGGTCACACCTTGAGTACTGTGTCCAGTTCTGGGCCCTCAGTTCAAGAAGGACACACTGAGGGGCTGGAGCGTGTGCAGGGAAGGGAACGGGGCTGGGAAGGGGCTGAGGGAGCTGGGGGGGCTCAGCCTGGAGAAAAGGAGGCTCAGGGGGGACCTTCTGGCTCTGCAAGTCCCTGATGGATCCAGGGCAGGGTCGGGCTCTGCTCCCAGGGAACAGGGACAGGAGGAGAGGGAACGGCCTCAGGCTGGGACAGGGGAGGGGCAGGTGGGACATCAGGAGGAATTTCTTCACAGAAAGGGTGGTCAGGCACTGGAAGGGGCTGCCCAGGGATGTTCGGAGTCCCCATCCCTGGAGGTGTCCAAGGAATGACTGGACGTGGCAGTCAGAGCTCTGGGCTGAGTGACAAGGTGGGGATGGGGCACAGGTTGGACTGGATGGTCTGGGAGGTCTTTTCCAACCTAAGTGATTCTGTGATCTCTGTTCAGCCTGGGGCTTTGACCATAACTATCTCCCATCTCTCTGCTTCCCGTGTGTGCTTTTTATTCACTTTCTCTAGCCAGGAGGCAAATGGCAGATGGTTTTTCCTGTTTGTTTTCAAGGTCCTCTCATTGGAGCCTTTCGGCTTCTCAAACTAGTTTGCTTAATTACCCCAACTTTCCTTTTTGGAAGTGAAAACCTTGCAGGTGTGCTTTTATATTGCTTAAACCAAATCAATTTGTGGGAAATAGGCTCGAATTGAGCGATCACAAGCAGCTTTTATTACAACATCCTCACTATTTGCCAAAAGTCTCCAGCAGAATCACCTCTGGTTTGCTCAGTGCCTATTTTGTGTAGAGGTCATTCGGTGAGTACATCTCGGACCTACAGGCCCTGCTGTTGGTATTTGTTCTTCCTTCTATGTCTGGAATTTAAGGCTCTCTAATCAGCCAATTCCTGGGAGTATTTCTTTCTCTCTCTAGTCGTTTTTAAAGCTCTCTGCACACATCCAAATCCAGTGGTTGGGTCTCCAGTGGACCTGTAACACAATCTCAGCAGACAGCCTTTCACAGTCTTTTCCCCGAGTGACTCTAATCCAGAACGACCATTTTCTGCCTGCCATCGCTTTGGATTTCCAGCAAACATGGGTGATTCACTCAGCTCACAGAAAGAACCCTGGAACAACATCCCAGGAGATTGTTTAAAGAGAGTTTGGGGAGTGGATTTGGGGTGACCATGGGTACTGTGCATGCTCAGATCTGGCTTTGTCTGGGGGCTTTGAGGGTGGGTTTTTCCCCTTACCCACCTGCCTGTGTGTTTCCCAGCTGCCTCCACTACACGATGATGATAATTTCTAGCAGATTGTTTTCCTGACAGGGAAGAATTATCCCTGCTTTACACTGTGGTGACTGAACCCGGGGACAAATGGAACAGCTGGCTTTAAGCACAGGTCTGTGTGAGCAGAGCCTGCACTCCCCGAGTCTTCTGTCTTTTCAAGCACTCTCAACAACCTGGCAGGTTGTCAAGGCCCCTCAAATCGTGTGGACTCGAGGGTGAGCTGAAGTGCTGGAGACTCACAGCCTTGAGTCTGGTAGGCTGGTGCAACAAAGCACACGCTGAGAAGGCTGCTTTTCTCCTTTACCAACGGCTTGGTTTGCAGTCACTTTTAATTTAAGTTTCGACAGTGCTGAATGCTTAATTAAAAAACGAACCAAAGGAAAGTGCTTTTGGTAGACAAGAGTGCTGCAGCTACAGTGTGGAGGTGCTTGGGGATTATGATGTATACAAGTAAAATGATTGGGTTTTTTCACTGCTGTTATAGTTCAAATTATTGAATATTTAGTAGGACAGAATAAGCTGTTGCCTGCCAGCTTTTTCATACCAGTGGTTACCAGATGTGTCTGTATTTAGAACCTCACCATCTGTTCCAGAGTGGAATTTGGGGGAAGTCTAGGTATTTGGATGTGTCTTCTTCCTTGGGTATCTCTGGAAAACTTCAAAGCATGTGTTTTGAGATGAAGGGGGAGCATGGTTAGCTGTAACACGCCAGGAATTCCAGGGAATTTTGCAGAGGTGCAGCTGGTTCCTCCGTGCAGCAGGGCCTGGAAGGGGAAGGAGCCTTGAGCAGAGAGGCAGTGCTGGCATTTTGTGCCATTACTCAGCCATTGCCAAGATCCACTCGGAGTTTTCCTTGGCTGTCAGCAGGCTGAGCTGCTGCTTCCTGCTTTGGATCATGTCCTTCTGAAGAGTTGATGAAATTTCCAAGAGTATTGCAGTGTCGAAGGCTCTTCATGGGATTTTTTTCTTTAAATTATTTCTGTAGATAAAATGTATTTAGATCATTTCTTTTGGTGCTGGACTGGTGTAGAATTGCTGTGAGCTGTTGTAGACAGAAGGAGAAGGAAACCTGCTCCACCTTTACCTGCTCACACCACAGGGAGCTCCACCAAAGCCAGGAGTGACTCGTCCTGCTGAAATTCATTTGCTGGTCATTTTGGGGATGGGGAAAACCATATTTTGGCCAACAAATGACTTGTGAAAGTACTAATAGCAGCCTTTGGTTGCTAATGAACTGGGACATACTGGGGGAGGAGGGGAAGCTCCATGTGACTCTACCCACCCCATATCTCATGGTTTATTTGTCACCATTGCCCTAATCTCTCATAACTTGCTTCCATGTTGCTGAAATATGAAAATTACCGTGTTTGGGCATTGTGGTTCTTGTGAAGACAAGAACATGGTGTGGTTATGTATGGTTTTATAAACAAAGCATGATGGCAGAGGGTTAGAAAGAGATAATCTTTAAGGTTCTTTCCAACCCAAGCAATTCTGTGATTCTGTGGTAGTACAGTCATTTAATTAATTTATCCAGAATGTTTGTTTTCAGTCAAACATCTGGTGGGGTGACTCAACATGCTCCAAGGGTGATCCTTAATATTCCACCTTGAACAAAACCTTTTACCCCATTTCTTGCCTTGTGATTTTTCTTTTACACAGCCAGGTAAAATAAAAATGCTGGAAGTGCCCTCATTAACATGGGAACAGGCATTACTTTCCCTCACCCTGTTTAACCACCAGGCAGTGTCCTCCAGTGTCTTGACAAAAGTTTTCACTGCTTTTATAGACTTATTTTCTTCTGCCATTGTGATCTGGTGCCCCTGTGCAGGATGCTGATAGTTCTTGGGGTTTGGTCTTTGGATCCCAACCAGAATTAGACTTTGGGAGGGAAAGGCCTTTACGTCTGTGTGTCCATTCTTGTGGTAACTTTTCCTTTCTTGGTTGCCCCTGAGTGTTTCATTCTATGTTCCAGCCCTTGCTCTGCTTTGTGGCCAGCAGTGGGTGTGTTGTTACAATACTCCTTGTGCCCACGGGGTCTTCAAAAGTGCTTTATTTAACTATCCTGAGATGCCTTTACCTACCCCTGAAATGCAGCTACTTAAGCTGCAAAGCCTGGCAGCTGCTCCAACAGCAGGAGCACCACCAGGCCGCTGCTTTTAAGACATAAAGTAAGGAAAGGGAAAAAAAATAGTTCTATATCCATTAAAAAACTGCAGGGAGAATGCAAATTGTCAGAATGTAATTACCTAAACTGGAGTTTGGCCAGCCTTCCAGATTAACATTTCCTCTTGGAGCATGCCTTAGGATACCTGATGGCCAAAAGAAGTTGGAGTCTCAGCAGGATTAAAAACTGAGATTTGCTGTGTAGTCTTCAGTAGTGGCTGAGAGATGTAGATAATCTATTTAGCACCTACAGCACCCTGGGGCTAAAAAGTGGCTGAATCCTCTGAAATCCGATAGGAGTGTCTGAGGTTAGGAGTGCGGTCTGAAAGCATTCCATGGAACTTGTAAAATCCACAGATGGTCCAGCCTTGGATCTGTCTCCTGTGGAAGGGAGGAGAAGGAGGTTAAAAAAGATGTACCAAAAGGATTGCAGCAGGGAAGAGATAGGAAGCTCAGGGTCCTCAGCCCAGATTGTTCCATGTTTTTCTGGGGTTTATTTGAGGCCATGGAAGCGTGCCATGGAAATGTGCATTAGCTGGCTCTGAACCTCCTTTAATACCTGCTTGAAATGACTCAATGTAATTTAGAGCAGATTGGAGGCACCAGGATGCAAGACACGCTTAGGAGAAGTGGGATGAGCAATAGGGAATTTGATGGGGGTAAGGAAAGAAGGGCAAGTGGGGACCATTTGGAGCAGAGAGGAGGAGGAGGAGGTGGGATGGCATTCACTGTGTCCAGTTGCAGCTGCCAGCTGTGGAGCTACTTAAAATGTATTATAAGGGAGATTCCCAGCATGAAATCATACAGAGGTTTCTAAAGAAAACTGCTCACAGAATCCCAGAATGGTTTGGGTTGGAAGGGACCTTAAGGATCATCTCATTCCAACCCTCTGCCATGGGCAGGGACACCTCCCACCATCCCAGGGTGCTCCAAGCCCCATCCAACCTGGCCTTGGACACTTCCAGGGATCCAGGGGCAGCCACAGCTTCCCTGCCCAGCCTGTGCCAGGGCCTGCCCACCCTCCCAGCCGAGAATTCCTTCCTAAAGGTCGAACAAAAGGGGCAAAATCTGAACTGCAGCTGCTTTTTAGTTGCACCTGCACCCTTCCATACAGCAGGATTAGTGTTTTTAGAGCTCCACTGCTGTGTCAAATTCAACTAAAAGGCACTACAGAGTTTCAAAGTCTTTAACAGGACTGGCACTATGCGTTGAGTCTGTTGCTTTGGGAAAACAGGTTGAGAAGCTGGTAGGAGTTAAAGACTTCTCCTTGCCAGGAAGGAGTCAGGCAGCTTTTTCCACAATATATTTTCTTTTTTAAACTATTATTCATCATAGGTTTTAGACTCTGTCCTTTAGGATCCACCTCTGATGTGGAAATTTGTGTGGTTTTGAATACTGTATATGAAAAATCAAAAGCCTGGGTGGCAGGAAAGGTGGGAAATGAGGGTATTTCTGTTTTTCTGTTGGGATATCCAGAAGGCAGCGGAACAGCAGATTTTTCACTTGGTAGAAGGGAAACTGAGAACTCCCCTTTTAACACTGATCTCCTATTAGAGTAAGAAGGGCAAGCACACAGAGAAGGGGATTTAATCCAAAGGTGTCTTCGTCAATATAATCTGTAACAGCCTTGATGGTGCTTTCTGAGAGATTTGCCAGAGCAGCTGCTGATCCTGACAGCTTGTTTTCCTCAGGGAGCTGGGAGAGGAATAATTCACTTGAGTTGTGTCCCAAAGGGCATGTTCTCCGCCGGTATTTCTTCCTCAGTGAGGTCCAGGAGGGAATTACTGTCCCTGTTTCCCTGCTGCAGAGCTCCAGGTAGCTGGGGCTGGAACACCAAACCCCAAGCCAGAGTGGGAACAGATGTGTGTGGTAGGACAAGCGTGGGTGTGCTCAGTGATTTGGATGTTAATTTTGGCTTTATAGTGTGTGATGCAGCCATGGTCTTTTTTTATTTTATTTTATTTTTTTAAAAAAGATATGAAAGTATTGTTTCCTAGAGCCTTCGAACCCGCAGTGCCTATTCCTGCCCTTCAGAACAGCACGTTTCCTGTGAGGGAAATTGGATTTTGTATTGTTTATCAAAGGGTAGACCTGTGCCCCCGCCGTACCCCTCGCTGGCTTTTCATCTCAGAATAAAAGTTGGTTTCTCCTTGCATTCTCTACACATGTGTAAATGACTGTTAAAAAGTGCAGAGAGATGGAAAAGTGGGTTTTTTTGGCCGCTTTGAAGTGCTCATGTTTTATTAAAGCTGAGATTCCCGGAGCTTTGTGGCCAGAAAACATGCCACCCTCTCTGCTCTTGGAGATAAAACCCCATTTCTCCTTGTGAAAAACTCTCTAATTCCCCCAAAGTTGTCAGTTTGTGTGTTTTGGGGTGGGATTTGGTTCCCGTAGATACGAATGCCTTTCAAGCAGCCCCTATAATATAAAATTAAAGTGCACAAACAGAGGATTGAACCTTTTTGATGTGGTTTTGTTGTGAGAAGATTCCGCCATTACTTTTTTTTTTATCCCCTTTATTTCACAATTGCTTTTTTCCCCCTTTTTCTTCAGTCACCATCTGTTACATGTTATGTTTGGTACTTGTCGCTGATTTTTACATAGATGCTGTGACTTCACAATGTTTAACCATTGGTAACATTTAACATACACATTTTGAGATACTTTGCTCAGAATAAGCATCAGTTCAAGCAATTCACTAAAACGCTCCAGGCTGGATCTGGGTGTTATTTTGCGACAAACTCCCAGCTGTAGGGGTGTTTTATTACCTGAGGATCAGCTTCCCACAAGCTCTGAGGAGTTTGGGGGACACACACAGCGCTCTGTGGCCATACTGGGTTCTATGGGAACACCCTTGAGGGGGTTTTGAGGGGATTCACAGGGCAGCATGGCCAGACTGGGCTCCACTGGGGCACCTTTGAAGGTGTTTTGGAGGACTCGCAGGACATCGTGGCCAGACTGAGCTCCACTGGGGCACCCTCGCAGGGGTTTTTGAGGGACTCACAGGGCAATGTGGGCACAGTGAGCTCCACTGGGGCACCCTTGCCGGCGGTTTTGGAGGACTCGCAGGGCTGTGGCCGGCCCTTCAGGGCAGCATCGAGCGGTGACAACATGGCGGCTCCTCCGTCAGGGGCCGCGCGCCTTTTAGGCGGGAAAAGCGCCTCGGCGCGGCGCGCCTGCGCAGTGGCGGGAGCAGAGCCGGGGACAGCTTCGGCTCTTCTCGGCAGGCCGGGGTCTCCCGGCCCTTCGGCAATCTCCGCCCTCTGTTCGGCTATCTCCGCCCCCGCTTCGGTTGTCTCCGCCCTCCTTCGGGTATCTCCGCCCCCCTCCGGTTGTCTCCGCCCTCCTTCGGCTATCTCCGCCCCCGCTTCGGTGACCTCCGCCCTCCCTTCGGCTATCTCCGCCTCCCCCTTCGTGAAGTTCCGCCGCCACTTCGGCAACTTCCGCCGGCTGGGTCGGAAATGGCCGAAGACGTGCGAGACCCATCGGTTTAAGGGGAGAAGACCGGCCGGCTTCTCGGAGCAAACCAAGTGTGTCCGGCGTGGAGGGGGGGGGAGCAGGAGAGGGCGGACGGAGCGGGAAGACAAGGCAGCGGCTATGGCTCCCCCCCCAGCCCCTCGCGGCTCCGCCAGGAGGGCGAACTGAGGGCGCCCAGAGGTAGGGGCGGACCGTACCACGGGCGGGGAGAAGGGGAGAGAGGGGGGAGAGCGGTAACACCCCCCCCCGGCACCCCCCGCGCGGCAGCCCGTGGGGCCGGGTGGGTGGCGGGAGTGGTGCAGTCCAGGGGAAGCCCCCTGAGGTGGGGGGGGCGGGGGCAGCGACCGTGAGGGTTTGGGGGGCTGTGAGGGGGTCTCGGGGAGGGGGGCACCG
>JAWWMP010000116.1:114023054-114042594 GCA_035047865.1 Dendrocincla tyrannina | reverse complement strand
AGGGACTTGCAGAGCCAGAAGGTTCCCCCTGAGCCTCCTTTTCTCCAGGCTGAGCCCCCCCAGCTCCCTCAGCCCCTTCCCAGCCCCGTTCCCTTCCCCGCACACGCTCCAGCCCCTCAGTGTCCTCATGTCCCACAAGTGCCACCACAGGGGACAGTCACTGCCCTGGGCTGTGACACACCGTGGCTGGGACAGGCCAGGTGCCATTGGCCTTTTGGCCCACCTGGCACACCTGGCTCATGTCCAGCCACTGTCACCAGTGCCTCCAGGTCCTCCCTCTGCCCAGCAGCTTTCCAGACCCTCCCAGTCAGGGTGCTGCTCCAGTGCCCTTGTGTGTTCCCTGCAGATCCAGAGAGCTCAGGCCCAAGGAGGGTCATTTAATGAAGTGTTGTGGGGGGGACTTGTTCCAAATGAGCGTGCTGAATGGACAGAAATGTTTGGCTGTTGTACATGACTGTGAAGGTCACCAGAATGAGATGCTCATTTTTCAGCTCTGTTGCTGCTGGGTGCAGCAGAGGTTTGTGCTGACACACACAGTTCCTCTCAATGGGGCCTGGGCTGGCACTGAAAGGAGAAAACGCCCCGTTTTGAGGGCTCTTGGTAGCAAGACAAGAAGAAAAATGTGCATTGGTTCAAATCTTTTTGAGGCTTTGGGGCTTCTTTTTTAATTGCCTGCCTTCTTATTTTGAAGTCTTCTCACTAAAAGTTCTGTTATGAGAAGTGAAATGAATAATCTCCCTCGCTTCCCATACATGGGAAGGAATGTCTTCATCCTGGCCCAAGTTGAGCTGCAGATGGGATGTGCTTTGGGAACGGTGTTATGCAAAAGCAGAGGGAGAGGAAACAAACAGTTTCCTCCTCGCTTTGAAATGCGGTTTTAATGGTTCCTTGGTATTCATGTAATTATTTAATCGGCTGCCTGATCCTTGGGATTATTATTCTTTCAAAGCTGTAACTGCAGCAGTGAAGTTACCTTGTAAATTGAAAAGAACTGGCATATGTTGTTTGCAATATTGAATTTTAGTAATTGTTTGCGCTGACCTTTTGGAATCTCGGGGAGGGAATTTGTTTGCATGACTTTCTCCCGGATCTGCTCCTGGCTACCCCAGCACAGAGCAGAATTGAGTGGGGCTGGGTTTTTTAATTACGTTCTGACAGCGCAGCCTATTTTCCTGTGTGTGTAACAGTTGTGGCTTTTTTAAAGGTTAAGCTGTATTTAAGCAGGACTTCCATAGATGCAGTTTTCTGAAACTTCTTGCTTTTCGTTTTTTTTTTTTGAATTCCTTGTTCTGGGTATTATTACAAAATAAATCTTTGCTTATTTATTTTTAATCTAAGGAGAAAATCCACACTGTATTTTTCAATGTCCAGAGGCGTGATGATGAAAGGGCTGTGGGATTTTTGTTGGTTTTATTTAGGGTATTGTTTTTGTTTCATGGTTTTGTTTATTTGGTTTTTGTTTGCTTTATTAGTTTTTTTTTTAAGCTTTAGAGATTGCAATGGGATTAGGTCATAGAACCTTGCCAGGTTTAGGGAAATTTTTTTTATATATTTTTTTAAACAAATTTTTAGCAAAAGTCATGTGAAATCTTGTTCCTCAATGTCACTGGGTTGTGGTCAGAGCCCCCTGTGGGTTTGGTGTGGGAGAAAATACCCAACATCTGAGGGCCTCACTCCACCCAAACTGTGTCTGTGTGAAACCTGCTCTTCTCAGGGATGAGACTGACTGTTCTTCCTTTCACCCTTCCAAAATTCTGCCATACTTCCCCTTTCCTCTCCAAAACCTGACAGCTCTTGAGAGCGAAGAGTCAGAGAAACAGATTGTGTGAAATCCCTCCCATCCACACAGCGCTAAGACGAGTTTCCACATGAAAGCCCCTTGCCCTGTGTGTTTTCTGAAGCTGCTCCTGCAGGGGCTGTGAGAGGCTGGTCCTTCAAAAACACCCAAGAAAACTCTGTGAAACCCACGCCAAGGAGCAGGTGCTGCAAAATCAGGGGTTCTGCCAAGCTGTGAGAAAATTGCACTGATGGAGGTCTCCGTGTCTCTCGAGGGAAAATCAGTCTCCACAATGAGTGTCCAAGATGGAACAAGAGAACAGGCACTGAAAATATCTGCAGTGGCTCAGTTTGCAGCTGAGGCAGTTTCCCTTCCTCCCAGCCTGATCCTTAAAGCAGCGTCCTGAAACTCGGGGGTTATTTGCAGAGGTGACAAATGAGTGGAAGAACCAAATGGGACCCAGCCAGGTCTCCTTGGATCCACGCTGACCTGGAGCTGGGTGAGCAGGAGCCCCTGTGATTTCAGTCATCAGGCTGGTTTTGCACATCCTGACTTGAAGAAGTGGGGCTTTTCATCCCTGGATCTGAATAGGCAAACCTGAGGGGCACTCTGTATTTCCTGCTAAATTCCAGATAAGATCTTTTGCTGTTTGAACTTGCAAAGCAGTTTAGGTGTGTGCTTCCCTGCTTGCAGGGCTCCTGCAAAAAGTTTCACCCACCCCTTCATTTAGTTGAGTCTCTTTGGAGTGTTCAAGCTGTGAACGCAAGAATGGTTTAGCTTTAAAAAAAAAAAAAATTAAAAATCCCCTGCAAACAGATGATGTAATGGCCAAGCTCCATGTTTAAACAGTAGCTAATTTGCCAGGGGATAAACCAGGGTGAAATCTTGTCAGGCTTTCTAATTTCCCACATTCGCCAGAGCTTTGTTCTCCGTGCTTTCAGATGCAGGCTATGTTTGTGTGTCCGCACTGTGGTTTCCTTCAGCTCCTGTAGCCAAAGACTGTGTCCAGGGGCGAGAGAAAACCTTGCTGTAAACCTTTTATTGCTATAAACCTCGATATGTATCTTTTTGTTCTTAAGGTTTACTTTGTGACCGACTTAAAGCCATAAAACCACCCCTTTGATGAGCTGCAGCACTGCGGGACAGGGTTTATTCCGAGTTTGGATCTCGTGTCTTTGCAGCACCTTCCTTTGCTCGGGCAAGATTCACTCCCTGCAAGGTCCCCGGGGCATTGCTGGGTGGGAGGCTCCCCTTTCTGCAGCTGGTTTGGGCTCCACGTGGCCTGTTTACTTGGGGTTTGGCCTCTCCTCTCCCTGCCCGTTCTGGGCAAAACAAGGAACGCTTGGTTTTCTCACATGTGATTTTGTTTTTTATGAGCTTTCCCTGCTCATGGCACCTCTGACCCGTGTAATGCTTCCTATCTGCCGACTGGAGAGGGCTTACTCTGGCTGGTTGTGTAAGAGGGGGGTTTGGATCAACACTCCTCCCCCATCCTCCCCGGGATGGTCTGTTTATTAGGATTTTTCACTGACCTATTCCTTTAATCTTCAATTCTGGCACCGTCTCCCAGGGCTCGTGTAAGCAAAGGACTTTGCCAGCCAGCAGGATGAACCAGCACATACAGGAGGGTTAGAGAGATCCAGAGGCTTTAGTACCTGAAGATGTGACATGAGAAATCGAAGTGACAGTTAAAGGAGCTGCTTCCATCTTTGGCTTTTTATATTGAAAGGCAAAAAAAAGTGTTGATCTTCCAACTTTTTTGAAGCAGCTTCCTATGAAAAGCTGACATAGTGTGGGGTAAACCAGTTTCTTGGGGGTGTCATTAACCAGCCTGGCATTCTGGGTGCCTTCAGCAGTTTTTCTTCCTCTAAAGTGCTGGCAGACAGCTCTGAGGGCGAGTTGTGCTGACGCTGCGCCCGGTCTGGAGATGCTGCTCTGGAAAAAAGGCACTTGGGGAGAGATCCCATCTGTGCGAGGCGTCGCTGACTCACGGCATCGATATCTGCTGGGGTGTGCTCGTTTGACACAGCTGGATTTGGGGAGCTCAGACAAATGGTGTAAGGGACTGGAAGCTCAGGGACTGCCCTGTAACTGATGGGTTATTTTTTCCGTGGTTGAAAACTAAGAGTAGCAGGCCAGTTGCAGCTTATGGTGAAGTTGTTCTCGATCTGTCCTGTTAATTATGATTTTATTCCTCACGCTCTGCCCACTGATTTGACTCCTTCCTCCGTGGCTTTGTTTTCACATAAATCCTTTCCCTCAGAGTTTCCCTGGTCTCTGCCAGCTGTGGAGCAGCTGGGACGATCCCAGAAACCACGACCTGCTCTGAAGGACCGCTCGGAGATGGCATGGCCATGGAGCCTGGATTTAGCTGGAGCTCCTTGGAAAGATGGGCTGCACTGCCCCATACCCAGCAGCGATGGGGATGTGTTGAGAAGCTGTGGGCTGCAGACAACGAGCCTTTTGTTTGCTTGCCTTAGCAACCCTCCCTCTGAAAGCTGAGATGTTCTCACTGCACAGCGTTGTTCACAGGAAGCAGCCCTGCTTTGGAGGGCTGATCTCAGGGGACAGTGGTCCCTCTATCCCTCAAGCCCTCCTTTTGATAACAGGAGGTCTCCAGCCTGAAGAAGTCTGTGGTTATCTCATTTTTTCCCCCAAGCAGCGTGTCCTGCTGACTCTCATCCTTTGCTCCGGTGGGCACGATGCACTGAATTAAAATAAATTGTAGTTCTTGTTAAAGATGTGTCAAATATTGACTTAGTCTGTAGGGTGAGCTGACTAAGCTGAAATTAATGGTGTAATTCCAGCTTGTTTGGCACGGGTGTATAGGCAATTTCTTTGCAGATGGTAGAAGAAATTAAGATCTTACCTTGACTCCATCTCAAGGGGAGGAAAGGGAAGCCTCGGGCTTATATGGCAGTCAGGAAAGACTTGGTGGAGACATAGAGGGGGGAGTGTTTGTAAAGATATTATTGGAGGGTGATAAAAACTCTCCCTAATGAGTGAGATCATAAGACAAAAATTGAGGAGTTGTTGTTAACTGGGTGCTTTTACAGATGCCATGAAATGATCTCCTGCATTCTGGCCCACTGCCATTACCCCTGGGACAATTTTTCTAAATCTGTTGAAAATGATATCCAAAAAAAAAGAGGCAATCTGGCTGGTTGAGGTTTTGGCATAGATCAGCAGCCACAGTATCTGCTGGCTCCGTGTGTTCACCCTCTGCAGAGATAAGGGTGTCTTGGCATCTCCTTTCCTTGGGCCTCATGAGGAGATATGGACAACTCCACGTGTTCTTGAGGTGCTGCTGCAAAATGACAAAGCCCTGACGCCTCCAAGCAGGCAAAGAAATGGAGATGCCAGGATGTGTCTGAAGAGATCCAAGTGATCCCAGCGAGCTGGTGACAGAACTGGAGCTAAAACACACAGCTCCCCTCGTGTTTCAGAGCTCCTGAGCAGCCTGTCCTTCAAACTCCTGGGTTTTGAGGTTCTTGAGAGGTTTGTTGCTGGCATAAAGGAATCTGGAGATTCCAGGCAATAAAGATGCAGCTGCAGGGCCAGTTGGAACAGTGAATCTGGTGGAAGTTTGTGTAAATGCTGAGCTCAGGAGTTGTATTTTTTAAAAAAGCCAACTTTTTCTCTTCAAACCCCCTCAACTTCTCGCTGCAGGAAGTAAGATCTTCATTGTGGCTTTCGGTTTTGTGCCTGCAATTGATCTGTTCCTGACTGATCTTCAATGGCCCAGAGAGCAGATGGAATGCAGCAAATTCATTGTATGCTGAAATATTTATTGTGTTACTGTAAAGGTCATTGATGACTGTGATACAGTCCTGAGAGTGCCCAAGGATGGTGTCTCCTGAAGTACTGGAATAATTTATCCCTGGCATAATTTACCAGGATCTTCTGTAGGTTAATAGATGGCTGTGATAACACATCTGAAAGGGAGCAGCTGTGTTTCATTTTGTTGTGTGTACTCTCACAGGCAGAGCAGGAAAGGAGCCTTAATTTAACCTTGTACCTTTTTGCTTGATTTAAGTAATTTGCAGAGTTGTATAATAAAATCTCCACAATCTCTATTACCATTATAGTAACCTGGAATTGTTATGAATGCCAAAGGGCATTTTTGCTCCTACATGTTTAAGGAGTGAATTACCTGTTGCATAACATGATTTGGAAAGGTAGCAATGAAAAGGCTTCCTGGCAATGAGGGGGGCTGTGACTTTCCTTCCCTGAACCACAAAATGAGGTATCATTTGGCAAATGGAAGCTCTCAAAGCCTTTCCACAGGTGCAGGAGTGGTGGTGCGTGACTGCTCCCCGCTGGAGGGCCCTCAGTGCTGTGGGATACATGACTGACCTATTTGCTGGTAGTTTCAGCATCTGGCTGGGATTAGTTCAGCCAGCTGATACCCAGTTCTGTGTTACAATGGCATGGCTCTAAGCATGGGTTAGATGATTGGATGATGAGCAGCATTTTGGAGTCTGGCCTTGCAAATGCAGCTTGTTAATTGGAGCTCTGCTCGCTGTCAGAGCTGCCTTTTTAAGTTGTGCTGTGTGTCCTCCCTGCCTGCAGCCTGCCTGATCCTCGCTCTGGGCACATTTGTCACCTGCAGCCACTCCTCTGGCTCTGAGGGGCTCTTTCCTTGTCACACCGAGAGTTTTCCTAGTTGGCAGTGAGCACTGAAGGGGCTGCACTCGGTGCTGGGTGTCATGAGTGAGCTCTTTGCCTGAGCGTGTGTTCCAGGCAGCTGCACGGGGTTCAACAGCCCTGCCTGTCATGATCAGACAGATCTCTAGATAATCTAGCAAACCTCTTGATTATGAGGGTGGAAAATAATATGCTTTGATTTCCAGATGTTGTTGCTGCACAAAAAGTGCTTCTGTGAATTCTCTGAATGGCCATATCTGGGTGTGTTTGGCATCCTCAGTTTGAGTCCGTCCATTTTCTGAACATACTCTGGATTTCTGCATACTTCTCTGGACAGAGACAAGGACAGCTGTTTTACAAGCAAGCAGGTTATTAATTACCTTTCAGTAGCATTTTAAGCCAAGTTGAGGGATTAAAGTGGGTCAAGAGTCCTTGAAGTTTATGGTAAAAAAGACAAGGGATGAAAGAGGCTGTTGCATTAGGGCTGATTTTACAGGCAGAGTTGAAAAAGAGGAAGGGAATGAAGCATGTTTTTAACCAAGTCCTCTAAACACCTTTTCCTTATGTCCTTTAGGAAGCTGTGGTGAAATCTGAAACCATTTTGCAGTGCCTGTGAGCAGTGGGAGGGGAAAGGTGCAGCAGACACAGATCTCACCTGTGGGGGCTCAGGTGTGCAGGTGTGGTGAGGGTGCCCCAGCAGCAGGACCACTGCAGGTGCCTGTGAAGGGGGTGGAAGGGTATTCTGCTTTTGGGTGTGTAAGCTCTCTTGGTTACAGACTGACAGATGGTTTAGGAGATGTTTTCACAACCCCTTGAAGATGTGGTAATCTAGCAGAAAGAGTTCCTGTGGTATCTCTCCTGGTTGTGTGGCAGACCCAGTTTGGGAAGTGCTCAGATTGAATCTAAGCTTGGTTCTTGTTTGTGAGGTTTGTTGTTTCAGTGGTGCAGGGAAGAGGAGATAAGACAGGAGGGTAGAAATACACTTGTTTTGGTCTGAAGAGCTAATGAATTTATGGTGGCTTCTGTTAAGGTGAGGGCAGCATTCAAGCAGAATACACTTACATTGGGACTTCTTTCTACAGATCTAATTGTTTGCCAAGTTGTTTCATTTTTTTTACTTTCTCTGGAGATCTGCTTTATAGTCAGCAGTGAAAACCAACCATTTCTGTAGCACAGTTCACCTTGTCCTAAGCAGGCCTCTTGAGCCAATCCAGTTTTCTGTGCTCCAGCAGTGCCTGCTGCTTTTGCTGTTGCACAGAGAGCCAGAGCAGCTAGTTCAGGTGGGAATCACACTGCTGAATGAGGATTGGCCTGTCCAAGGCCAAACCCCGGGTACTTGGTGCTTTTGGAGACTGGACAAGCCCCTCCTTGTTGCAGCTTCCTCCTTCTTGGGAGAAGGAAGAGCTGATGTGGTCACTGGATGTGATTACAGCCCGTGGTGGCTGCTCTGAGGTTTGAAGTGTGTTCCTGGCCGTGCTGGTGAGAGTCATTGTGTGCGAGTTCAGATTATCAGTGGAGAAATCTGAAGGGCTGTTTGACTCTGCTGACCATGGGAAGGTTGGCCAGTTTGTCAGCTGGGATCCATCCACGAGGGGAAGCTCCAGCTGGACGGGGTGATGTGTTGGTGGCAGGTTTGGAGGGGTTTTATTTGGCAAAGGAGGCAATCGAGATGGCGCAAAGGGTCTTTTCCCAGTGATTTTTGTATCTCTGAGCAGACGTGCATTGGTGGAGGAAATCACACTGAAAACGACCACAGAGCTTTGAGCTTTAACTCCCTAACTTGAGCCGGGATCGTACAAAGCAAACCCTCTGAGCCCGTGAAGGGGGTTTTGTGGAGGAATAAAGCTTATTGTCAGCTGCCGTGTTCAGACCCTTGGGAAATTGTGACCATTGTCTGGGCTATTATTGCTTAATAAAAGCTTCGCATTTCCTCATTCAGGGTCTTGAGAATCTGGTTCTGTGCTTTTAAAAATAACTCAGCGTGAGCCACAATTGGGAGCATTCACAGAGGAAATTCTTCAGCCATTTAAAACAAAGTGAAGGGAGGGGAAAAGAAAGCTCTCCCTAAAGTGCTTTTACTTGTCCGTGAAGAGCGAGTGTGTCCCGGCCGTGCTTCCATTCTCTGGAGGAACCACGGTGAGGTCGGAGCCGGCTGATGAAGGTTTGTTTGCTTCCAGCCTCGAAGGGTTTTGGGACCAGCTGTGGGGTCTGGGCTGGGTGCATCCTCTTGGGATGGAGGGATGTACCTCTCATGGGTTAGCACCTCTGGGCAGGTGGGACCAGCAGGTGCTGGGGGGGGGTTGATGCATTTTGTGCTCGATGCAAAAGGCAGGAAAATGTTTTTCTTTTGTCCTGGTACCGCCAGGAAGGGTCACTTTAGGCAATCAGAAACATCAGACGCTGAAGGATGGGCAGGATTTAGGGCACCCACTCTGCAGGCTCTGGGGAAAAACCATCCCAAAGCTGTGCTGGGGCGGGGAAGGGGACAGAGGAGGGGGTGCTCTGAGGTGCTCATCACCCTGAGCTTGGCTTACCTGTAGTCTTTACCCTTCCTACCTTGTGTTGGGATGTTGTAGCCCAGCACAGAAGTCCTGAACTATTTTGCAACCCAGCTTTGGAGGCTTGTTTCTTTCCCTTTGTGTGTTCTTGGGTTTATTTTCCTTCTCCAGTGGAAATAATTATATTGCTTGTTTCCTATGTTCTGGCTCTCCATGAGGAGGAATGTACTCCGGGTTTTTTGTGTTGTGGTGATGTTTTTTTTCGTTTCCCAGCGCAGTTTGTGCTGTTAAAATATCCCGGACAGCAGTTGCTGCCCACGTACAGCACAGAAACGTGTGTTTAGTGGTTGCAAGACATGCTTGCTCTGGGTGTGCCACCCTGTTCTGTTCAGTGCCAATCCCTGCCTGTGTGATGGGCCATCATTTATTGTTCCATCGAGCTTGGGAGATCTCATATACATTAGTAATTTGTGCTCTGTGCAGGCCAGAGTTACATACATTGCTCTTTATTTTGAACTAAGTTTTCTCGTGGAGCTGTTTCCAGCAGGATAGAGGCCATGGCATGTGGAGGGGGTGACATGGGGCTACTGAAGTGTTGCAGAAGGCACTGATGGCTGGGATATTAACCTCGTTTTATCTGTGATAGGAGATGAATTCAGGCAGAGTCTGCCTCTTCCATGCCTCAGTTTCTCCGCTGGAGAATGAGCACAGCATGACTTCTTCATTAGGAGGAGCAGGAATTACTCTTCCCTCTTGTTCTGTCTCCAGTAGCATCTGTGATATGCACAGTGTATGTGGAGCAGGGACTGGGGACAAGACACAGCCCTGCAGTAGCTCAATTCTGTCACACCTTTGTGTGCTCTGGTATTGCTTGAAATTTTACAGGTCATGTGCACCATTAAAATGATTTCCATGCCTGTGTTTGGACAATATGCTGTGCCTATTTTCATTTATATCCATGTTACTGATCCAGGGCCATATGTTAAGAATATAACTGCTTTTAATTTATTTTCTTTTAGACCCATTGATGTCTAAACATGCCTAATAAAAATGCAGACTGGAGCTCTTTAATGAGGCGTAAGTCATTCCTGCCCCTCTCTTTTATAAGGCAAAACCACCTCACACACTGGCTGCTTTTTGTGTGGACTTCTGCTTTGCATTTCTACACATTCATCATCGCATGGAGCCTCTCACAAAGGGAAATAAGAAAGGGCTGTGCAAGAGACCTGTTTGCTGTGCCTAAACCTGAGCCCTTGCAGAGGCAAGGCAGGCAAAGCCATGGGCTGTGTGTGATGATGCAAAAGTGTTTTGGGGAGAAGAAAACATGAGAATTGTAGTGCTGAGTGAGGGTAGAGTGGTCATGAATTGTACAGTGAAGACCAGGAGCCGACTGGGAGCAAAAATGCCCTTCCTTTAGCATAATTGCATAATTCAAGGTGATTGTTGGAAGTTTTTTGCCACCCAAAGGGAAAATCTTTCTATTGCTGTCACCCAACTGCTTGGCCAAGGCAGGGGGCAAGGGGGTGTGCTGGGTGTACCATACACCATCCCCAATTCTGGGTGTTTTGGGGGGAAATAGCAGCTCTGGTTTGCAAGCACCTTGCTGCGTGGGGTTGTACTGGGAACTGTGCTGTGCAGACTGGGAAAAATGTTCTGGAGGGGCCTCTTCCCCTTCTCACTGCTCACAGGTTGGTGCTGTGGTCGGTGTGGTGCCAAGCCCAGAGGTGGAACCCAGGCTCCTTTTCCTAGAGAGGACACGAAGATTTGCCTCACTAGCCTTGTGGAGGAAGAGGAGGAGGGAGCCTTAGCAACTCCAAGTTGTGATGAAGGACTGCAAACCAGTGTTTTGTGTTGAAAACAATAGATCTGTGAGTAATTGCTTAACGATGAACTAAGACAGAAGGGATGAAAAAGAAGTTGATGAGTTTTCTGGAGTGCCAGCCCACGTGAAGAGGTTCTGAGAGAAGGTAGTCAGGGTTGTGATTTTTAATTAAATGACCTCCTTCCACGGGCAGTCAAACTTTGAGACTCAGAGAGGCCTCACATGACAGGAAGTGCTTTATTTACAGGCTGCACATTCACTCGTAGACACCGGGGCACAATGATAAATTATTTAATTACACATTTCCAAAGGAGTGAGCCAGGCACCTGCTGGGCCGTGTTGTCCCTGTGGCTTCCCAGCGTTGCATGTTCTCTCTCTGGCTAATTCCCAAAATCCAGCCCTTTCCCAAAGTGGCCTCTCTGTTATTAATGTTAATTAGTGAGGTTCTGCTCTATGAATATTCGTGTACCACACGCTTCCAAAACACACCAAGTGCTCAGCTCCTCACCCGTGTAACGAGCTTGTACACAGCTCTGTTGTTAATTAGCTGCATCCCTCCAAGGACATGAGCCCCTCTTGGGACTGAGGTTTTGGTGTTGAGCTACTTGTGGTAGTTACAGCAAGTCCCCGCCGAGACTCACATGCACACTCGTGCCTGGCTTGGGTTTTCAGCTCTCTGCCCTTTGCTGGAGTAATTAGTTTCTCCTCTGTGCATTCTCCTTGCTGAGCAGTGTGGTTGCTGTGTTAGTTCTTTTCAGATTTGCCATTAGTACCTTGTGTTAATCAGTGCTGGCCAAGTCCTGACTGGATGTGTGCTCCAGGTAGGGGTCGGATTTAAGTGTGTTTTTGAGAAGCTTTTGTGCTGCCAGAGTGGTGTCCTTGTGCAGTTTTGTATCTCTGCCTCCTAGTGGTAACTCCTGCCCTCAACTTAACCTATTCCAGGGAGAAATTTCACCCTGAAAGTGTGGAAATGCTGTTTGTTCTGCCAAATCCAGCTGGGGCTTTGTTATCACATCCTTGCTGATGGGATGCTCCTGTTGTGGGTGAATCTTAGGCTGGTTTGGGTGGGAAGGGACCTTAAAGCTCATCTTTTTCCACCCCCTGCCATGTGCAGGGACACCTCCCACTATCCCAGGTTGCTCCAAGCCCCCTCCAACCTGGCCTTGGACATTTCCAGGGATGGGGCAGCCACAGCTTCCCTGGGCATCCTGATCCAGTTTGAAACATCTCTGAGAGGTGATTTTCTCTATAGCTTGGTAGAATGTTCTTTTTTAATACCCAAGGCAACAGAAGGAAGAAGGTGGTTCCCTCTTTCTGTACAGGTAAATCATATGAATTAATTACTGGGAACCATATTATATTTTAATGTTCATACATGTTCAGGATGGAGAAGCGATGTGAGCTGGGCAGGTTTTTCCAGAAGAGGAGGGCTGTTCTCAAGTGTCTCTGCTTTGTCCCTAGTTTTATGTGTTCAGTATCATTCAGAAAACTCTTGGTTTTGCCATTTGATTGTAATTTGCATTTAGATTGGCTGCCTGAAGGGAGTCGCTTGCGAGGGGAGATGGGGCTCTCTGGCTTCAGTCTCTTGCAGATCTGGCTGAAAGTAATGGCATTTACATAAAAACCATTAGCTCTGTTATTGATAAACATGAAAGGCATCCATTTCATTTAATTTTCTGATGAGGAGCCTCTAATATAAGCATACAATAGCACTGAGGTAGGAACGTTCCTGCCCCCCATCCCTCTGTACTGACCTCTTGTTTTAAGGGCAAGTTTTGATTGGGATTTTGTTGGCGAGGAGATGGGAAATTATTTCTGTTCCAATTTCCTGAAGTAGCCGGTTGTCTGGCTACATTGTAGGGAATTATTTAATGCTCATTTTAAGAGGTGTCTCTATTAATTGAACGGGGATTTAATGTCTCCCTGAAGCACAATTGGGCTGTGTGTGATGTATACCAACATGTACGTCTGGCAATTCTATGGATAATCTTTTCCTTAATCAAAATGGGTTTAAGCAAAACTTCAGTGGCTCCTTATTAAGGGGATAAAGTGTGTTGAAACAACAGATCTATTAAAGGGAACTGCTCTGGTGCCTGGCAGATCACAGCCCGTGTGACCCTTCAGCACTGTGTCTGCATAAACATTTGTTGCCCCGTGTGTGTGATGGGGCATTGGTGATCAGAATGTGCCACACAGAGCTGTGCCTCACTCTCTCTGTACCAACTGGCTTTTGTGCTGCTCTCATGGATGAATATCTTGCTTTCCTCCTGGGCTGGATCAGGTCTGACCTCGGGAGACTCCAGAGCCATGGTTGTTTTCCAGCATCATTTGCTTGAGAGACCTTGCTGTGAGATTTGCCAGCTCTTTCAGTTCTTGACCTCAGAGTTGAGGGGGGGTGTGTGTGTCTGTTTTGCATTCCTTACCTGGCCTACTTTTTGATTTTCTTTTTTAAGATTTTTTTTTTAAATATTCAATGTTTGTTGTCGTGTTGTCCATCTTTACAACTCTTTTTCTTCTCTAACAGGCTCCAGACAGATGAGTAGAGAGCTGGGTACAGAAGAGGAACAGATTCCAGTTTTCCAGCTGATCACCGTGTACAGTGAGTACCTTAATATTTCAAGAATGAAACTTTCTGTGGCCTAAAATTCCCTCCACAGGGGCATAGCATTAACTCTGCATGCTTGGACAGTGCTGTCCTAGAAATAGAGGTGTCCTTGGTTTAACTCTTGTTTTGGGAGCCTTGGGCTCCAGCTCCTTTTATCTGAAGTGGTAAATTCTATCCATGTCCCATTTCCAGCAGCGTGAGTGGAGAATTGATGGAGTTGTGTCTTGTACCTGCTCAGGGCTGGGGGGAATCCACACTAAAGGTGTCACGTGGGGCTTCCTGCACTGCAGGGTCAGGAGGGGAGATGGTCCCCGAGGTGATTGCAGCCTTGAGGAGGTGTGGAACTGGGTGAGGAGGGTGGGTGAGGGTCCTGCACATGGCACATGTCGGGGTTATTCCTCATAAAGGCACGCTGTGAAATCAGGCAAATGAGGCTTGGCCTGACTGGTGGGAGGAAAAGGGTAGGGGAGAAAAAGCACTGCAGAATGTTGCCTGGTTCGTGGTGAGGATGGCAAGTTTTCCCTGAAAGTGGAGGAGAAAATCAGTATTTCATGGGGAGGTTTTACACATTAAAATATCTTGCATGCGTGTTAATGGGCTGTGATAACGAGCCTGTGCTTTATGAGGTGTCTACAAACATATTAGAACGTGCTCCTGTGAGGGACTCGAGGTTGTAAATGCTGGATAATCAGAACATCTTGGCCCATCTGGTGCCAGACTGGAATAGTTAATGGCCTTGTAGGTGTCTGCAAGCCAGGAGGGTGCTCCACTAGTGGTTATAAAATGCAGGTGAGTGTGGGAGCTGCACCCACTGACTGAGACCACTGCACAGTTTAGTTTATTGTGACAGCCCCAGCAGGCAATTCCCTAAGGATAACATGGGATGATGAATTTTGAGACTGAAGGTGTTTGTTAATGAACATCAAGGACGAAATAACACACTCTGAAACTGGGTTGTGTCATCAGGTTGGTGTGAATATACCCAGGGAGAAGAGCCGAGAGTTCCTGTGGTTTTGGGAAAGCAGGGGAGAGAGAGGTGTACTGATTTGTGGCTTCCTCACTTCTGTGTCTGACCAGTACCTAATGATGTGCAGGACGTCCTTGGTTCAGGTGTCTATTCCTGTGTGTTACATATTGATGGAGCCTGTTATACTCCTGAATTCAGGACAGTCTCTTCCCTCCTTTTGTGCCGTGCCAAACACAGCAGGGACTCTGCTCAGCTGGTCCATCACTCCTGTGAAAAACTCCAGGGTGAATAATAACCCTGGAAGTGGCAGAGGGGTCACCTGAAGGACAAATGATGCTGTTGCTGACTGGCTGTGCTGTCGTGCCATGGTCCTCATCGACAGCTCTAATCCCAGGCTGTGCTCCGAGGCAGATCTGCTGACTCCAGGAGCTCAAACACGTCGATACCATTGAATTCTCCTTCCCTTTGCATATCTTAAGGAGGGCAGAGTGAGTTGCAGCCTGACAGCTGTGCAATCTGCAGAAGGCCACGGGGCTGCACAGGCTTCCCCCAGGACATAATTTGGCCTGCACTACATTTATTGTGCTGGTGTGGTGTGCAGCAGGCTCAGCAGTGACCTTCAGAAGCTGTTAAGGCTTTGTGGGCCTGAGGGCTGGGGGAATGAGTGCAGGAGACAAGGATTTCAGGCTTGGAGTCCTTTTTAGGGTGGGAGCCTGTGGTTAAAGCAAGAAGGCTGCAAGTCTGAGTTTAGGTCAGTGGGAGATAGCTGAGCAAAGGGCTGTTCTTGGCAGGGAGCTGGAGCAGAGGAGATGCTGGAAAGAGCCTGTGATTTCCATGGAACAGAGTGGGGAAACCATGTGTTTCAAGGGAGTCCTTAACAAGTCATTTTTATGCAAGTCTCTGTGCCATTGGATATCTGAACAACCAGGTTGGGACTGGAATCTGAGAATATTTGCAGGAAATTCTCTTCAAACATCACCTGAGGCTTCCTGGCTCAGCAGCCAAGGAAAGAACGGTGGGAGGTTGTCACAGGCCCCTTCCTATGAGGATGTGGCATCATCCCTATGAACGTGAACTGGGTCTGTTGCTTCCTGTGCACCACGTGGGCTGGTGTGGCCTTTGTCAGCTCACAAGTGCAGGTAAGAAGGCTAAGGGAGAGCAGTTAGTTCTGCAAGGAGGGTTTGTGCTGCCTGTAGCTGCTGCCTGCAGTCGCAGTCCTGCTGAGGAGCACTGGGCAGTGAAGGGCTGGAATTCCTGCTTCTTGCTGCTCTTCCTCTCAGAAGATGCTGCAGGCTCTTGTCAGCTTCTTTAACATCTCAGAACATGAGCTGTGGGAGGCCACAGGTCTGTCCTGTCTCCAGCCATGGCAGGTGGGAATGTCCTTCATCTCTCTTGAATTTATTTAGCCCCTGGTTGAAACCAGGTGTGTTTTCAGCCTCTGTCCTGTCAATAGGCATTTCAGAGTTTCCCTCTGTGTGATGAACCACTTCCTTTTGGTAACTGCACCAACTGCCAGTTTATTTACTGTAGTGAGCCCCTGCTTGGGGAATTGTTTGCATGTTTGCCAATTCCGTGCTGGTAAAATTCTGTAAATCCCTCCTATGTTTTCTGTCAGAGACTTCTTTTCCAGACTGAAATGTCCTGATTAGTTCATTGGTCCCTACAGAGATGCTCCATGTCTTTGACCATCTTCACTATCCTTTTGTCCTCTTGGTGGTAACTTTTGGTAATGGTGCACGTCTCTTTTTTTTTTTTTCTCCTTTTGAATGTTCTTGAAAGAAGCTTGGCAGAACCTTTGGGTTTCTGAGGGCCTGTCCTTTTGCTGCAGTTCTCTGCACTGTGTAGCCCTGGAAAAGAAACCAGGAGTTTTGATGTTCCATGTGATAACAAGCCACAGACTTTTCTTTCTTTTTCTGAAAAGCAAGCGGAAGTTTATGTGCCTAATCTAAAAACTCTATCAGAAAAGCCATGAATAAACCTGATAACATTCCAGTGCTCTGAATCACTGGAACAATACAGTGTTTAACAAGGAGCCCTGGCAGAGGTGGTGTGGCTTTGTGCTGAAGCTGTCAGCCAGGATATGGGATGTGTCTCTGTGAGACTAAATGGCTGCTGACGTCCAGTGCATCTTCTAAAGGGGCACAAGGAATGCTCTGGGTGTTAAACCTTCTCCCCCTCTCTGTTGGTTAATGATATCAAAAGAGAGAATCAGTCTTATTTAAATATAAATCAGTGTCATCAAGCAAGTGCTGGTTCTGCAAGGGCAAGACATGACCCTCCATCCCACCCCTGCTTTGCAGAAGTGCTGTTTGCTTTATTGCTGCTGTGGCTTCCAAAAAGCAGCACTGGAATGTGATGTGATCTGAATGTTAAGGCACAGGGTTACAGTCTCAGGCCTGCAGTGGAGCTCTGCACCCTGACCTGCCTGGGGCTGGGGCAAGGCTGTGGTTTTCTCTATCTGCCCTGACTCATGTCTGTGGCTTTTGTGCTGCCCTGAGGTGAGTCAGGGCTCCCACAGGGGTGATTGAGGCCCTGCCCTGTGGGCAGCCTGGGAAACCTGGGCCTCCCTTCGGCTCTTCTGCTCAGTGCTGAACCAGAGCTCCCGGGATCATCCAGTGCACTTTTTCCCAGTGGTGAGGTTTATCTTCCAGGCCTTCCAGCTCCACTGCTGTTTCTGCCCCTGTGCTTTTCTTCCTTCCTTTCTTCTGCTTTCCCCAGTGCTTCCTTCCTGCCTTTGAAAGCAGAGAACCCCCTGAGTCACCCAGGCCTGGCTGGGCCCTGTTGGTGGCTCCTGTTCTGCACAGAGCAGCCAAAGGACCAAATCCTCAGGTCAGTTTTCTCTTGAGGCAGCCCCTGTGTGTCAGCAAATGCACCATCGTTTCACTGCACACATTTGCCCAGACACTGGTAATAAAACCCCAGCTCCCTGAAGCCTCACCTGACCTGCCAGGACCTGTCACCCTGCTCACACAGCCCTGAGTCCAAGCTGTGGAGCCCTGGACAGGGAAACGTGGATGACATGAGGAGGAGGAGCAGAGTGAGAGAAACACAGCCAGAAACTGGAGGTTGATTTCAAATCTCTCACTGCTCAGGTGTCCCAGCCCCTGCTCATTGGTGAAGGCTGGAGGCTTTTTATTCTTTGCTTCCCTTCATATATATTTTATATGTATGCATATATATGTATTTATGTTTTTTTCTCATTCTGGTTTTTACACTTATGTGAAGTTGCACGCAGCCAGCTCGCCAGCCCACAGACAACCCACTGTAACAATTTCAGCTGTAGTTTAGCAAGATAGTAAATTAAGAGTAATTTTTAATCTGGCTGGGAGAAGAACAACCACATTGGGTGTTTCTCCTGTTGGTTTCAGCGTTATTTTTGGCCAGGCAATCCTTGGAGGGTGTAAATGCACCAGACATGGGTCCTTCTGCAAGAGGGATCAGCTCTTCCTGGACAGCACTGGAACACTGCATCTATTTATTTGTATTTTACTCTTTTTTTCAGTGGCTGGAATAATACAGACAGTGTGGAAAGGGCTTGTAAAATGCTGAGTTGTGTGTTGGAATTTTGCTGTGCTCAGGAAAATCTCTTGTGAGGAGAGACTCCATGTAGGGGAAACCTCCCTGGGGTGGGGGAAGGTTTGGAGACCCCCCCAGCATCCCTGCTGGGATCCAGCCACACCAGGGAAAGTGCTGGGCTGTAAATGGGCAACTGGGAGAATCGAGCTCTTGCCATCACCCAGGGGACTTTTCCATTTAATGCAGCCACTGCAAGTGGGAGCAGAGGCTGTGTGGGACAATGCTGTGATGGAGGAGCTGGAACAGGCTGCCTTTGTGGCACCATCACAAAGCCACCAGTATGTGCTGGAGTGCCTCTGCTTGCTAAGCCTGTAATATCAGCCCAGGTCCTGTTCTCCTCCCTTCCCTGCCAGGAACTGGTTTGTTTTGGGTAGAATAAGCCACTGTTTGTGTGTTAATTGCTTTTCTACTCACAGTTCTTCTTGGGTCACATGGGGGATTAGAGGAAAAGGGCTGGAGTGGGGTGAAACCCATCAGGTGGCCTGTGAGATCCTCCAGTGTGTGTGAGTGCAGGGCTGCAATGCTCCATCTCTCCTCTTGCTCTCCACAACTCCCTCACAGCAGCTCAGAGGGCAGGTGGAGGTCAGTCCTCCCCCCAGGCAACAATGACAGGACAAGAGGAAAGGCATCAAGTTGCACCAGGGAAGGTTTAGCTTGGATATTTGGAAAGATTTCTTCATGGAAAGGTTGTGAGGAGTTGAAACAGGTGGAGCCACTGAAATTGTTCAAAAACTGTGTGGATGTGGCATTTGAGGACATGGTTTGGTGGTGAACGTGATGGTGGCGCTGGGTTGATGGTTGGACTTGGTGATCTTAGAGGTCTTTTCCAACCATAACAATCCCATGATTCTTCTCTTGGTGGTTCTTTTTTTCCCCATTAAACAACAAAGCCCATCCATTCCCTGTTGGGCTGTGGCTCCAGCTCTCTAGCTGCTCTTTTCCAGACTGTTCTGTGGGTTCATTCCTGAACTGCTCCTGGCAGGGTGTCTGAGCAGATTCCCTGACTGTGTTTTTCATGCTGTCTCTGCTACAGGGACAAAGGTTCCAGACTAGTTTTCCTCCTGCTCCTCAGTTTTGTGCCCACATCCACAAAAGGATGACACTCTTAACCTGTGTCCTGGCCAGGCAAACAAATCTGAGTTTGAGTTACATCCAGGTTTGTCAAAAGGATGTTCCATATGACTGATAGATCCACATGGACGCTGGACAGAGCCAAGGAGTTGAACCTGCAGTGGATGCTTCCTTGTGGTCATTCTGGCCTCGTGGGTTCTGGCCTGATGATTCCTTTGCATTGTTCTGCTCCATGTTTGTCCATGGAAAACCCCAGGTACTGTGGCAGAGATGTGGGAGGGTTCAGGAGGTGCTTCCACTCCTCAGGAGTGTGGCTGTGCAGCTTCCAGATGATTTCTAAAGGACTGGCCTTGGCCATTTGTGCCCATTGAAAGATTCTGTGGGGTTTGTAACCCTGTGGATCAGCCAGGTTTTGGGTTGATTTAAGAACTTTAAGGGCATGTAGTCGGCTCCAGGAAGATCTGAGAGCACCTTCCAGCCTAAAGGGGCTCCAGGAGAGCTGGAGAGGGACTGGGGACAAGGGCTGGAGGGACAGGACACAGGGACTGGCTTCCCAGTGCCAGAGGGCAGGGCTGGG
>JAWWMP010000116.1:113973138-113986890 GCA_035047865.1 Dendrocincla tyrannina | reverse complement strand
CTGGAATTGCCAGAGAAGCTGTGGCTGCCCCTGGATCCATCCCTGGCAGTGTCCAAGGCCAGGTTGGATTCCCTGGGACAGTGGGAGGTGTCCCTGCCCATGGCAGGGGTTTGAACTGGGTGATCTTTAAGTTCCCTTCCCACCCAAACCACTCGGTGGTTCTGTCATCCCAGCTGGGGTCGGGGTCGTGGTGTTTGACCAAGAATGGCCCCCCTGTTTGTTCCACCCTCCCACAAAGTGACATCCCCTCTGTTTTCCTGAGCTTTCACAGTGGGATCTGGAAGTGAGTCCTTTCCCAGGCAGGCAGCCAGCAGATGTCTCAGCAGTGGGATGTTCCCCCCCCTCCAGCCCCACCGTGTCCAGGGCAGCTGGGTCAGGATGAAGACCAGCCTCTCTCCCCAGCTTGGTGTAGTGAGGAGAAGGGCTTGGGCTGCTCCCTGAGCTCCAGGAGCAGCTGATGTGAATTAAATGGCTTTTTGATCCACAGAGAACAGTCCAGCAGAACCCCAGGATGCTGCTGGGATGGGAAGCAGACAGCAATCTTCAAAACATTCCTCCTCTGGCCAGCACCCTTTGAGGCTGTCCTGGCTTGGCTCTGCTCTGGCCCTCTGCTTGTCACCTGCCCTGCTGTGTCCCAGCAGAGGGGGCTCCCAGTGTGGGGGGTGTGAGCTCCTGTGGGTTGGCAGAGCTGCAAAAATCAGCATTTACCCCGTTCTGCCAAGTGGGAATAACCTTGCCAGTGCCCATCCCCGGGAGGGAACAGCTTGGTGGCAGCCAGGAGTTGCTGAATCTTGAAGAGCTTCTGCTGCTCCAGCCACTTCTTTGAAAGTTGGGGGTTTGGGGTGGGTTTTTTTTATTTTATTCTATTTAAATGGCAGCTTGTGATGGCACAGATCCTGTTGTGACAGTGCCTCTGAAATCCTTAAGCTGCTTGAATCACTCCAAGGAGCCAAGCAATAAAAGAGCTGGAATAAAATGTATCCCACAACGTCCTTCACTTCTGCTGACAAGTGCAGTTTAAATTCCTGGTGCAACCTTTTAGCATAGCTGGCTCATGAAAACTCATAAAATCTAAAATGAAGTTGTAATAACCACTTGCCACTGCTTCTCTGATGGGGAGCAGGGAGAAAGCACCTTTTTTTTGGGTGAGCCTGTGCTGGGCTGCTGTCACTGGCGGTGGTCAGAATAAAATATTAATATAAGCTGAAATACTTACATCCTATAAGTTATATGGTGCTTATTAGAGAAAAGGCCTTGCTTTTATCATAAGGTGGCATTTATCCCAGAGCTTTTTTAAAAAACCCTTTCTAGTGGGAGGGGTCCCTGCCCATAGCAGGGGTTAAAACTGGATGAGCCTTAAGGTCCTTCCAACCCAAACCATCCTGTGCTTCTCAGGTTCCTTTGGCTGGTGCAAATCTGGCCATCCCATTTCCAGATGCCCTGGTTCCTTCTGTCCTTTGCCCCGAGTTTCAGGGGCTCAAATAATTGGGGGCTTCGACAAAAATAGTTGAATTAATATAGATTTTTATTTTGTAAACTGTGAGTTTGCAGGAGACCTTTCCAGACGCCGAGAGTTGTGTGCAGGTGCTGGGTCTGTGTGGTGTGGGGGGAGTTTTGAAGGGTGTGTTTTGCAGGTCATGCTGAAATAAACTCTTCAGCTGGGGCTGCTGAGGGGCATTTTCACTCCTGGTTTCTGGAGAGCTTTGGGAAGAGCTTTTCAGTCTGGGATGGAAAGGTCTGGGATGGAAGGGGATGTTGTTCCTACAGACATCCCCTAGCCACGTCCCCCTGTGGAGGAGGAGGGAGGCAGGGTGTGGATGGTCCTTTTTGGTCTGGATCTAAAGCTGAGGGACAGTCCCTAAGGTATCTTATTTATCTTCTCTTAGCCAAAGGTATCTTATTTCCCTTTAATGATTTTATCTCTTTGGCTGCTGAGATTGGACTGTTGTTTGAAGCTGGGAGAGGATTTGGATGAAAAATGACTCTGAGTTCCTGGGCTTGAGGCTGGACCTGGTGGGTGGAGCTCATGGTGTGTCCTGCAGCAGGTCAGACCAGATGGCTTGCAGTGGGTGCTCCTTGGCACTCAGAGGACAATGGAGTTAATGACTTTATTTAATTTTGGGTATAGCCTGAGAGCTGCCAATTGCCAGGTGTGGCAGAGGAAGTGTTTTCTGTGAAGGGGGCTGGGAACACCTTCGAGCAGGAGGCTGGTGACCCCCATCTCATCCCTCTGAGATCCCAAACATCCCTTCTTCAGGCTGTCCCATCTGTGCCTGTCTCCTCCAGCCTCCAACACTCCCCAGCAGCCCAGCTTGTCAAACCTCTGGGAGCTTCTCAAGGCTGATTGTGCCATGAATTACTGAATCCCAGAACAGTCTGGGAGAGAAGGACCTTAAAACTCTTCTCCTGCCGTGGGCAGGGACACCTTGCACTGTCCCAGGTTGCTCAGTCCCTGTTTGGAGAGGTGTGGAAGGATTGTTTGGAGCCAGTGTGCCCTTATTGCACGATGTCCTCAGGCCATGCATAATGTGTTCCTGAAGTACATGTGGTTTTGTCTGTGTTTTTATATTAAACAGGAGGAAAACCCTCGAGGTCGTCACTGGGAAAAAGAAGAGAAGTGGTGAAGGGGTCGATGTGTGATATGGAACAGGTCTGAGCCTGGAACAGGAGCTGAGGGACAACAGGTAAAGCACAAACGAGCCCTGCAGTGTCTGCCCCGTGCCTGGTGGTTGGTTGCTTCTTCCCATGATGTATTTGAACATTTTAACATCTCAACACCCCTTTGACAACACTCTCCTCTCCCCATAGTTCAGTTAAAGTATCGGTGAGATGAGGAAAGCTCCTAAAGATGGGGCAGGACCTCTGCAGTGTCACCCACCGGGCATTAATCAAGCCCCTTATACATTTTTTGGCCATCGACTCTCTTATTTAATCATCTGTTATTTACCCAAAGTTTCAGCCAAATTCGTTTGGCAGAACTTCAGGCGAAGAAGTGACATTTCACAGGAATCTGATTTCAGCACTTCTCAGTTCTGATTCCAAGGCAGTGCTGAATGTCACTGGTGGTCTGAGCTCGCCAGCTCAGCGCCTGCTGCCTTGGGGTCCAACTTGGGCCCTGAGCCTTTTCCTTCCTTAGCATCATTCCCTGGTTCCTTAGCGTCCTTCCTGGGGCACATTCCTGTGCCCAGGCTCCGTGTGGTGGAGGCTGTGGCACCGTGAGGCTCAGCCCAGGGTGCTCAGGCACAGCCCGTGCGGGGGTGTGTGGCTGTCGGGGAGCCGCAGCCAGTTCCCTGCAGAGGCTGCAATTGCTGCCAGCAGCACATTCCTCCTTGCCCAGTTTTCTTCTGGCTCCTGTAAGGAAGCCAGAGGATGAGATTCTGTGCCCTGTGCCAGGCAAACTCAAACTCTGGAGTGCTCTCAATGCTGCTGAGGAGTTCTGGGCTTCAGCAGAGGTGCCAAGAGCAAAGAGACATTCCTGCCTCTTCCAGGGAATGGTGTTTCCTGGCACAGGGACACCAGGACACCAAGAGCAGGTTGCATCCTACACAAAGCTACTCTGTCAGCCCCGGTTTTGGAGTGGGAGCAGCACGTGGATTGTTGCTGGGAGCCACCATAGGTTGGGATTGGGGTGCCAGCTCAAGCTCCTGCTCTTAGGGAAACCTGGGGGAAGTGGAAAGGGCTGAGATACAGCTCAAAGCACAGTAGGTGCTCTCAAGGTCCCTTCTGGCCTTGACTCTGCTGTCTGTGAACCTCTATCTCCAGTGACACATGAGCAGTTGAAGCCCTTGTTCTGATTTACTGTCAAATGGTTTCCTTCTCCAGGAGCTCCATGTCCTTGTGTGCCACATTTGGGAGCATCTGCTCCATATATACTTGGGCTGACCCTCTTGCATCAGGCTTAGCAACTGTGCTGGTGATTTCCTCCAGCTAATCCAGCCGTGCAGGATGGGGTTTAGCTTGTGGGACTGTAACAAGCCATCATGGCCCTCTTAAGTTGCCTCTTATATTATTTTTTTAAACCTGTTTGCTGCCTCCCCGCCCCCAAGCCCGTGTCTGTGCATCTAAGGAGGGATTTTTTCTGCCTTGTTCGAGTGAAAGAGTAAGTCCTTTTTGATTTATTTGAGAGCAGCCCTCGAGCTCAGCTCCTGTGAGAGCCTGCTGACTCAGAGTTCAAAAGATCTCACGTCTTTGAGGCCAGGCTGTGGTTCTCCATCTTGGCTCAGAGTTAAACTGAAAGAGAAGCTTCCTTTTTTCCTTAAGAAGAGAGAAAACCACCACGCTGTGCAAAGGAATCAGACTTACCTGCAGCAGCAGAGAATGCCAACATGCAGAATTCCAGGTTAAAATCTGGCTGTTTAGCAAGGCTTTCTTTTCAAGCACCAAGTGAGTTGTTTAGTAAGTGTTCCATGGAGATAAATACTTCCTTTTAAAGCAGGGCTGGTGCCTGGCTGGGATCCAGCCTGTGATCCTACATTAAAGCATTATTTTCTTTGGTGTTTAAACCACTCCATTACCACGGTGGCTAGAAATGGTAGTTCTGGTCCCTAATCTGCAAATCTGCAGCTCTAAATTAGATATTAGGAAGAAATCCTTTACTAGAAGAGCCGTGTGGCCCTGGCAAAGGTTACCCAGAGAGGTTGTGCACTCACAATCCCTGGAAGTGTCCCAGGGGGAGGAATGAGATGAGCTTTCAGGTCCCTTCCAACCCAAATTCTGGGATTCTGTGAGGTACAGACAGAGATCTGGCACATATGTATCTATATATATATGTCTGTAGGAGCTGTTCTATCCTAGTTCAGTTCCAAAGGGTCCTGCTTAGTCTGGGTTTATGCAGTTGCTACAGCTGTGAGTTTGGAAGGGCAGAGGCAATGGATGGAACACCTTTAATATATAAATATCTCTCTCTATACACGGACCCTCCTTTTCAGGGCCAGCTCCTCTGGGCAGGGTGACCTTGGCTCTGCTCCTGACTGGGACTCCAGCAGGGCAGTGGGAAGGAGCTGCTGGTCCTGGCAGGGAGGGCTTGGTGAGACCCCAGCAGAGGAGAGACCACAGGTTGGCTTGGGGGAGGTCTCACTGCAGGTGAGGTTGTCAGGCTTGCAGGGCAAACTGGGGGTGCTCTCCCAGATTTGCAAGTAGTGAGTACAGACCTCTCTTTTTAAAAAGGCTCCAGTGTTGGTGTGGCTTGCTGGGCAGGAAATGAGCTCCTTGACCTGCCTCCAAAGCAGGACAAAGATTGAGGGACAGCAGAAGTGATGGCTCAGGTGGCCCTCACAGGCGTGGTGGAAGTGTCCTGTGGTGTTTTGGCAGCCTTGCTAATCAGAACTCTTCCAGAAACCCTTTCTTTCAAAGTTCAGGGCCCGTGGAAGGCGTTCATGGGAACACCTTGGTGTTCATGCTCACTCCCCTTCTAGGAGAAATCACATCTAGAAAGCCCTGCAGGAATTCTCTGTGCTGTAAATCCACATAGCTCAGGTGACAATGAAAGGTAGGTAATAGCCTGACTCTTTTCCTGTCCTGTCCCCACTTCTCCTGCTCCTCTTTCAGCAGAGAAAACCCCCACACCGACCCTGTCCCGTGTTCCAAGCCAGCACTAAAATAGGAAAATGGTTTTTTTCCCCAAATGTAATTTGAAACGTGATGACTGGACCATTCTTAAGCAGCTTCCAACTTAACAATAAAGAAACTTCACAGAGTGCTTGGCAGGAGCCTCTGTACATAATTTAGATCATAATCAGATGCATTAACACATTTTATATGGATCTCGTGGGGGCCAAGAAGACGGGGTGTGCTGGGTAATTTCTTTCCAGATTTCTTTACCTGATTGTTTATTACTCTTGGGGACTTCATTTGTGGTCCAAATGTCACCAGCAGAATCCTGCTGCTTCACGTGCCTGCATTTAGAGTAGCTGGCAGCAAGGCTCCAGATAATTTAAATGCCACTTTATCATCAGTCTTTCCTTCTGGGGGTGTCAGAGGGAGGATGGAGAGGAACAAAAGCAGGGGCCCAATCTTGGACATCGCTGAGCTCCCCCCTTCCTGGAGCTCGGTGGGAGGGAAGGGGCTGAGTGTTCCCCACCGAGTACAATCGTGAGCTGCTGCTGGAGAGCTGCGTGGAGAAAGCACCTCCTCTGCCCCCCTTCCCATTCCAGCTGCTCAACACGAGTGCTTGAGTTTGATAAAGATGCTGGAAGGTTTTTGCTGTTCGCATCCCTTTGTTGTTCTGCCGTGGATCCACCCGCCCGTGCCAGAAACATCCTTGTGAAATCCCTCCTTGGGTAGGAAAACCTGCTGCTGCTTTGATAAAGGGTGTTTTGGGTGTCTCTGCTCTGCTGGACTGTGTTACCCCTGCAAAAGGTGGGGAGTGAAGTTCCCTGTCACTTCAGTGTCTCCTTTATTCGTGCTGGATTGATAACGCTCCCACTGTGGTTCCTGGGGGTTTATTTGTGCTGTGACCTTCCTTTTCCTTTCCCCTTCCCTTCTCTCTTTTTTTCTCTTTTTCTTTTTTTCTCTTTTTCCTTTTTTCTCTTTTTCTCTCTCTCTTTTTCTCTCTCTCTTTTGCTCTCTCTCTTTTGCTCTCTTTTGCTCTCTTTTTCTCTGTCTCTTTCTCTCTGTCTCTCTCTCTCTCTCTCCGCTCCTTCCTTCTCTCCCTTTCTTTTCTTCCTTCCCTCCATTCTGTGTCAGCAATGGTTTTCCAGGTGCTGGTGCAAAACCACCCGAGGTTAGCTGAGATCCTAGAGTGAGTGCTGTCCTTACAACTCAGAGTTCTTGGGCTGTTGCATTTCCATTCCATGCACCTGTGTCTCCCCCTGTCCCACCAGTGCCTGGGGCTGTGGAAATGGTGACAGGGAGAGAGAAGAAGGGTGAAGGGCTGAGTCTCCTGGGGCCTTTCCCAATTAAGTTCTGAGGAATGGCATTGCTTGCAGGTTATCCTGCCCCAAGGTATAGAAATCAGGGCTGTTGGGCTCTCTTGAACAACCCCTCTCACCTCCACCTCGTGATTCCAGATAAGCAGGAGAGCATCAGCACAGGCAGATCCAGGCTCTGAGGGCTTTGTGTGAGCAGGGCAGGCAGGTGTGCACGGGAGGGGAAAATATTCCTGGTCCCTTTGCTATTCATAGCCAGTTCTCCAGCAGTTTCCTCACTCCTCACTCAAGCTGTGACTGATGGATTCTCCTCGGGGCAGTGACCCACTCGTGTGGACACAGTGGGAGGGTTTGGCTGCTGCTGGTGGAGCTCACACAGCATCACTCTGAGCAGCTCTGGCACCCTCTGCCTTGCCTGGAGCACAGACACGCTGGGCTGGGCTCTGGCACTCTGGCCTTGCCAGGGTGCTGAAGGAAGAGCAGTGTTTTGTTTCCCATTTGCTAAAGATCCACTTGTGCAGGACTTGAGAATTATTGATGTTCAGCCTTGTCTTTGCACTCAGACTCTGTGACTGTTCCAAGGGTTGCTCAGCTGAAGGTATTGGGTTGCCTTTCACTTAAAGCCTGATTTGATTTGGCTTGTGTTGTCAAAGCTCCTGAGGCAGAGGCTTGTTTTGGCTTCTTGTCTCCAGATAACCTGAAAGGATCTGCTGCCACCTTTGAGTCAGAGGCATTGTGGCTCATCTGGAAGTGTCCAAGGCCAGGTTGGAGCAACCTGGGCTGGTGGGAGGTGTCCCTGCACATGGCAGGTGTGGGACTGCATGAGCTCTAAGGTCCTTTCCAACCCAAGCCGATCTATGATTCTGTAATTCTATTTGGGGTTGCTCTTTAAATGTCACAAGGAGGGGAACAGACACAAATAAGGCAGAGTGGGGAAGATAAAGCAGCTCTTCTGGTGGCTGGAGATGGGAATAAAGTGCATTTTTTGTCTGCAGTGGGCAGTAGGATGCTCCTGTTGTGCACATGTATGGTTGCCCTCCTCTGGTTGATGTTAGAATGCCCTCCCTTAGATCAGCCCTTCATTTGGGGCAAGATCACTGTGTTTCTTCAGGCTGAGTTTGAAGAGAGTCCAGGAGCATTTTAGATGGTGAGAACTGGCCAGTGCAGCTCCTCACCCTTTGTCTGCAAAGCCACCCTGGAGGGGTTGCCAAGAGGCAACTTCTGAGCCTCTGAGGGAGGAGGAGCTGTCCAGAGCCAGGGGAGGACCCCTAAAAACATGCCAGGGGGTGCAAGGACTTGCAGCAGGGCTTGGAGAGGCTACAAAATACTTGTTCCTGCAGGATGTGGCTGAGGGATCTGTCACCGAGGCCTGGGGACCCCCCAGGGCACAGCACGCCCCAAAACAGGCAGCTCACCCCTTGCCTCCTGCTCTGCCCAGTGGTGTAGGCTTGAGTTGTGCATCAGGCTTCATTATGGGACAGATGTAATTGCCAAATCGTTTGCTGACCTTTGTGAAAACACTCCAAAGGTGAGTTTATGAGCACCGGAGTGGCTGTTCCAGCAGAGAGACAGAGGATTGGAGGGGGCTGCATCCAGCACTGGTGATCTCCACCTGGATGTGTTGTGCCCTGCCCTTGAAGGGTGCTGATAACTGACTGAGTTGGGTAATCCTGGTCAGCAAAAACACCGAGGTGTGCTTTGGGTTGGGTTTGGTTTATTTTCCCCTTTGGATCAGGACCAGCAAAGTCAGGGAGAAAGCTGTGGTAGCTGTACTAAAGGTGAAACCTTTGCTGTGCCTTTGGAACCGTCTCAAAATGTGAATCCCAGGAACTATAGATTTTTGTCTTCTATGGATTTTGGCAAGAACAACAGCTGGAGCAGCTGAAAGGGAAATGAGCCTGAGAGGAGCTTTTGACTTTGGTGAAACTCAGTAGTTGCCCTTTCCAGTAACAGCAGAAGGCATTTCAACAAGAAATGCCAAACTTGGTGACACCTGGAGTTCAGGCAGCACCTCATCCATGCTTTATTTCTCCCACCACAGAACCAGACAGGTTCCAGTGTGGAATGTGCACACCTTGGGTGTCTCTTTGTGTGTTGGATACATGAAAGGATTTGTGGAAATGATGCAGAGAGATGGTCCTTAAAAGCTTGTCCTTTAAAAGATCTTTTAATGTCAGCCCAACCCATTTGATCTCCCAGGGTTACTCTCTTGAATGTTTTGTCACCTCCTACAAGGAGGAAGTTCTACACCTTGAATTTTGGTGTGAAAGTGGTAACCTGTGTCTTAATTACCGGGATTTATTCCTCTGTCCAGAGGGAAATGCTGGAGAGAAGGAAGCACAGCGCTCTGGGAGCCACCAGCTCATCATCAGTTCAATGGAAAGCTTATCAGGAGTTACTTTCCTTATCCATTATGTCTTTATCCAGTCAGGTATCTCCAGGAAAGACTTTCACCTTCTCTCTGGTGTTTATTTGAATGGCAGGGTAACCAAGGCTGGAAGGGACCTCTGGAGGTCTCAGTCCCACGTCCTGCTGGCAGCAAAGGTGACAGCAAAGGGAGATGAGGTCACTCCAGGCTTTGGGCAGTTGAGGTTTGACTGTTGCTGGGTGGAGGGTCCACCAGCTCTCTGGGCTCCTCTTCCAGTCCTGTTTTCCTACTGTATATCCACACAGGAGACTGCATCAGCAACCTGGCTGATGTCAAGCTAAGCAGCATCTGCCAAGCAGGTCACTTGGGCTCACAGAAGAACTGATGAGGGACAATTTGCCCATGACACTTCTGTGCTGTTTCCAGGGACCATTTTACCCCTCATGGCCATGGGAACGCCTTCCAGGAGGACCCACTCCATCCATCCCTGCCCACAGCACTTTTCTGCTGG
Organism: Dendrocincla tyrannina; assembly: GCA_035047865.1. Classification (NCBI taxonomy): domain Eukaryota; kingdom Metazoa; phylum Chordata; class Aves; order Passeriformes; family Dendrocolaptidae; genus Dendrocincla; species Dendrocincla tyrannina. The sequence continues at coordinate 113,977,145 of JAWWMP010000116.1, read as the reverse complement.
CAGCAAAGTGTCACTGTCCTCTTTACTGCCACCTCCGAGGGCCAAATACTCTGGGGAGCCACTCGGTGTTGTCCAAGTTAATGCTTGGACTGCAGATAATCTTGGCTCCCTCTTGACTTGGCTGCTCTCAGCCTTTCATTGCCTTTGCTGACAAAGCCTTTACAGTTGCTCAGAGACACTTCAGCTTGTTAATGTTTAAATAAAGGGATTAATTCCAGGTAAATAAAGGGATTCATTCCAGGCCCTCCTGCTGCTCCACTCCTACGTTTGAATTTCAAGCCAGCATTTTCCCCACGAGGTGTGAACAGGCTCCTCAATCCTGTTCCCTTTGATCAGCCCAGTGGGCTGGCACTGCCCCTGGGCAGCCAGAGACTCCTGGGCATCCATTTCCCCTTGGATCCTGGGCATCCATTTCCCCTTGGATCCTGGGCATCCATTTCCCCTTGGACTCCTGGTCGTCCATTTCCACTGGGACTCCTGGTCATCCATTTCCCCTTGGATCCTGGGCACCCACTGACACTTGGATCCTGGGCATCCATTTCCACTTGGACTCCTGGTCATCCATTTCCACTTGGATCCTGGGCATGCATTTCCACTTGGATCCTGGGCATGCATTTCCACTTGGACTCCTGGGCATCCATTTCCACTTGGATCCTGGGCATCCATTTCCCCTTGGATCCTGGGCATCCATTTCCACTTGGACTCCTGGGCATCCATTTCCACTTGGTCCCCTGGGCATCGATTTTGTTGCCGGCCAAGGGCAACACTCACACTGTCTCCATGAGGAATAAACAGAGAGGGACCTTGCAGCATCCATACAGGCTGGTGCCCTTTAAACCTGCTCCTGCTGGGGGTTTATTGATGATGGGGCTGTTTTTTACCATTGTTGTCCCCACCTATAAATTGCTCGTGCCTTCTTTTTGGACTATTTGAGGCCTGCTTGCTGTCATGTATAAAACTGCCAAGGTGGGGTGCCAAGCCCATACAAACCATTTTATTTTTAGTGTCTTTTGAAATCTTGAACTTTTTGTTCTCCCTTTTATCTGTCTCCTTTTTTAATCACAGGAAATGGAAATAAATCCAATCACAGCTGGTGCTGGAGAAGAATCATTAGGCTCATCCAGCTGGCTGTCTCGGGGCCAGCACGGGATTGTTCCCTGCACTGCCTTTCCAAAGTATTTTATCTCCTTTAGTCTTGTGTGTGCAGAGTGATGAGAGCCTTTCACTCCTGTCAGCTCCCGTCATTGATCCGAGCAGGAAGGGCTATTTTTGGGTGGCTGTAAGTAAATGGACATCAGGCACCACGGAAAAGGAACGGGGTTATTTTTGGAAACCCATCAGCAGCCGTTCTGGCAGGTCCTGCTGCAAGGTCTGTCTCCAGCTGGGCTGTCTCACGTTGTGGTATCAGTTCCCAGGGCTGTGAACTTGCAGGCCAAGTCTGGAATTAACAACTGCTGGAGGTTGCATTGATGGCAGCAGTTTGTGGGATTTAATTCCTCTAACCCCCCTAGGCCAGGCTGGATGGGGCCCTGAGCAACCTGATCCAGTGAGTGGCATCCCTTGCCCACGGCAGGGGTTGGATGGAGATGATCTTTAAGGTCCCTTCCAAGCCAAAGCACTGTGATTCTGTGATTCTAAACCAGCTTGGAGGGGTGCAGGGTGATGGCTGAGCTGGAGATTTTGGGGCAACATGTGCAATCCACATGTGGAATGGAGACAAACCCATGGAACAAACTCACGGCTCGAGCCTTGGATGAACCTGCAGAAGACTTGGCATCTGTCAGTGGCCACACAGCAGGCTTGCTGTGCCCTTGGGAGTTTGCTTGGGACTGTTCTGCTCCAGTGGATTGCAGCAGGATGATGTTTCTTGGTTTTGCTTAGTGTGTCTCGAGAAGAATATTGTCATTTGGGGACGTGGTTTATGGTTGGCTGGGCGGTGCTGGGTTGGTGGTTGGACTCAGTGATCTCAGAGGTCTTTTCCAAGCCTAATGGTTCTGTGATCCCATGACTCTGTAGGCATTTTGGGACAGCTGTGCCACAGTTTGTGTGTGGGGCTGATGCTGCCTGGAACCACTGGGCCCTCCTGTTCCTTGGTGTGAGCTGGAGCAATGCCCAAAGCTACCCCAGAGAGCCCAAAGCAGTGTGATTTAGTTGCACATTATCTTCCCTCTCCCTCAGCAAAGACCCAAGGCTAATTTCAGGGATCAGGACAGGCTCTCACCTGGGTGTTGGCAGCCTTTTACAGAGCAGTTAAAGGCCATTTCCTAAAATTAGCTTATGCTGGGGAAAGCTGATCCTGGCTCCCTATTAGGACTCTCTCCAAAGCCCTGGATGGTCATTTGCTTGATGGGCTCCTAGTGAAACTCACGGGTACAAGGTAGGAAATGGAAGAAAAACAGCACCTGGTGCTGCTTCCTAACTGAGAAATAAAATCAGGTGGGTTTTTGGGCAGAATTCCTCTTTTTGGTTGGTTTTGGAGGTGTTTTTTCGGTCCTTAAGGATCTCTACTGAAGAAGCTTCCCAGTGGCCTGCCTTTGGAGTCGGACTTACTTTTATTTTCCTGAAACTTCCTGGTGATCCAAACATGCTGGGGAGCTCTGGGGAGGGGGACACGTGATCCTGAAGGAGGCTGAAATGGCAGAGCACAGTCAGATCTGCTAAGCAACAGCATTGACACGTTTAAATAAATCTGCTGTTGACTAATATAGAGTGACATATTGAGAGCAATTAAAAAAAAGAAAAAAAGGAAAAAAGAAACAAGGCACAAATTTGGGAATGGAAACAGAACAAAGATGTTGGAGAGGACGCTGGATAAAAGAGAGGGAGGGCTGCTCCACAAAGGGAGTGAGCTGGAGAAGCAGGGTGTCCATCAGGAGGGGTGAGACAGCAGCACGAGTGCAGATCTGTGCTGAAATTATCCCTTGGCAGTGGCATCCTCGTGTTTCTGCTTCCCTGCCAACACTGCTGCTTGCCAGGAGTGGAAAGACTGATAGTTCCTAGTGCAGAGAGGAGCCTGTGGGGGCACGTCGGGCAGCTCAGGGAGGGGAAGGTGGCACTGTGTGTGTGTGTGTGTGCCAGGGGCTCTTGGAATGCTGTGAGCTGGTTCTGAGCCCTGTGGTGCCCACCACCCTAAAGGTGTGTGGTGCTGCACTGAACCAGGAGCGTTTGGATTGGAAGCTGAGGAATGGAGATGTCTTAGAACTGTGCAACCATGAGATGGTTTGGGTGGGAGTGGGTCATAAAGCTCATCCATTTCCTCTCCTTCCACCTATCCCAGGTTGCTCCATCCCACCTGGCCTTGAACACTTCCAGGGATGGGGCATCCACAACTTCTCTGAGCAACTTGCAGAGCTCACCTTTGGAATTCTCTGCTGCAGGACGCTGGGAAACAAAGTGCTGGGGGTGGGTTTCCTTCTCTTCTTTCCCCCCACCCCTTTTTGTAACAGTTCAGGCTTAGTGCTGTTAAGAATGTCTGTGATGGATTACTTCAGGGAAAGGTGTTTTGGTGGACAGCTCCTGTTGTTCAAGGGCTCATCCAGCTCCTGTTCTCTGATGGTTCAGGGGAAATTGTTCCCAATAAGCCGTTCCGTGACTGTAATTTATGATGATTTTGCACCAAAGCAGCTGGAAATGAGCACTCAGGAGTGGGGGGCTGGGGTGAGTGGATCACTGCTTTGATCTAATACGGCCATCCTGGTGCTTTCTTATTATTTGTATTGGATTCTATGCAGTGGTCAGATTGAGCTGTGAATTCTGTGCCCGCCGTAATGACTTTGTTCCGGGCCGGTGCCTCCGTGTCTCTGCGTGGCACCTTCACAGTGGAGCTGCTGGCTGTGTCCCTGCAGCTCTCCCAGCCTCTGGCAATGTCCCCCTTCTCCTCGCTGGGCAGCAGGTGCTTACTCTGGCAATAGCTGGCACACACACCCACCATACTTTCCCTTTCCCTTTCCCTTTCCCTTTCCCTTTCCCTTTCCCTTTCCCTTTCCCTTTCCCTTTCCCTTTCCCTC